>JAOVVI020001416.1:0-24517 GCA_028571085.2 Nepenthes alata
GCATCTCGTTCTTTAGTAACACGAGAGCTATCTTCTTCTCCCTGCATTTGCATTGCTTGCAAAGCTTCTTGCAACTTGGCAATTTCTTGGGCTTTCTCCTCTTCCAAATTGGCCCTTGATTGCTTCTCAAATTGCAGATGCCATGTACGTTCCTCCGCACATTTCTCCAACTTATCTTTTGTTTCTTTGAGAGCATCTGTTTCTCTGGCAGCCATTTTGAGCTTTCTAAGTTCTTTTCGGGCAACTCTTTGCCTCCATTCACATTGAGTTACAAGAGGAGCATTCTGAAGACGCTTGTAACATCAACATGTTACATAGCAACACAGATGAGACTAGATAATAAGTACAGCTTTAGTTTGTTTTTTGTGTCTGAATTCATCGCGAGCAACCATTGCCCTTAATCCAGCTTGCAATGTGATTGGAGATGACCTGACTTTTAAGTAGGATTTTCCGGCAACATAACGACGGAAGTACATTTGAAATTTCACACCAGTTGCTTCTTGTCGTAGCTTCTCATAAAGTTTCAAGGCTATTCTACTGATGTGAAATGATAGTGCAACCTTGTGATTGTTAAGTGCTTGGATAAGGTCAGCTAATCCATCTTCCGGAGCAAGCATCTCACGTGCACAGAGTAATGCTGAAATAAACAATGCCTGAATTTCAAGGGGGGGCCATGAATTCCCATTTGGCAACCAATCTTGCAAGAAACATCAATGATCAATAAAGTTGGGAACAAATCAAAATCATCAGCAAGGCAAAGCTTCAAAATCATTTTAATTCCAAGTTGAACTTCAACTCTTTCTTGTACTGAAAGATCTCCAAAGCATTTTCCATATGCACGCGTTTGTCCCAGGTCAAGGAAGGCGATTTGGGCATTTGATTGGACGTGAAGCATTACTAGTGGAGTTTGAGATTGCAGTTTGGGATCACTAGACATAATACAAACATCTATAACATATTGGCAATGCCAACAACACAAGTTTCCCTCCATGGCAACAACTATCAAAGAATAAAGGCGCTGGACAAGCGAAATTCTACAAATGGGACAAATATCATACCATTGTCTGCATTTCCCACACAAGAATGCATGTTCACAAGAGTGCAACACACCTTTCACAGGATGATTGCAGCTCTTCAGATCTTTAGTGATACGACATTGCTCAACTTTCGCCTAAACCGATTTTCTGTTGTAATTAGGCGGCAGAAATGATGAAGAAGATCTTAAGGCAGCCACACCATTTGTCGACTTCGAAAGCACAATTTCTCTCTCGTCGAACCTATGCATCCTGCAGATAATTTGGTCCCTCATTGATGAGGAAATGATGAAAGCACAAGTACACCGACCAATTTTGTCCCAAAATAGAGGAACTGATTTCTATTCTAAGAGCTGAAATGTGTTGAGGTAGAGAGGTTCAGATAGAGAGTCAAGTTCAGTGGGGACGGCAATTTGTGCCAACGTCTGGACAAAGCCATCTTCATCGGCTATCAAACATGAGAACTAGAGAGGCAGGCTTTGAGGAGAGGGGTTTTTGGGCAGAACTGAGTTGGTATTAGAGGGTGGTTGGGTAAGTGGTGGACGTGGAGAACGGGGTCAACCCACATCCAGTGTTTCCTCCCCTGATTTTGCCATACCGGTGGCTTCAGGTAATGATAAAGGCGTCAATAATAGGAGCTCAAGGTAGGTTTCCATTTTAGTAGGAAATTTTTTTAGGAAAATGGAGGAAGGAGGAGATTGCGGTGGTACCTCCAGGGTGTGTACTAGCTACTTGGAGGGCAGTAGGTAGTGAAAATTTGAGCATCCAATATCATCAGTGCTGTCATTTGGAAATCGAACGGGAGCAGTGATGTAGAAATCGGGTGATGCATGTGGTTGGATGGTCACGGTGAAGGAAGGAATTTCATGTTGGGGTAAATGAAGATTTAGAGTGATTTGGATGTCTGGTTGGGTTCGAGGATGGAAAGTAGTAGAGGGAGAAACCATGAATGGTGAAGGGTTCGCTGGCAAGCTAGGTTTTTGCTCAATTCTATTGAATGATTAAAGAATGTCAGCAAGGGAGTGCCGGCTATGCTCGGTGTTAGCACTAATGGCAGCGATGCCTGCTACATTTTGCCGAGCAGTCGCCACGATTCCCTTCACCTGCTTTGATATCCTTGCAATGGAAACTTCAAGCACTTCGAGTGCTTGGTCTTTGGTCATCATTTTCTCTGTCTTTGTCTCAATGAGAGCACCAATGTTGCGTGCACCAGCGGCGAACACTTGCAAATCGAAGAGGACAATCACTGAAGTAGAGGAAAACAAAGAAGGGGAGGGGAGTTCTGCAAAAGGAAAAAGGGAGAGAGAGAGAGAGAGAATAGGGGAGCAGAATAATTTATATTATATTCTCTGCCATTTGCTATAGCATACACGATAATATAAAGTAACATAATAGCCTAATTAATTATGGTTAAGGGCCCCGTGGCCAGCAGCAATAAAATAATAGAAAATAAGGAAAGAAGAATATGAAAAATAATATGGAATGTTAAATGTAATCCCTAACTTGTAGGGGCCGCTGGGGTCACCGTGTGCTCCATCGTGTGAGCTAATGACAGGGAGGTGCATTCTGAGCAGTATTCTCACCGAGACCCGTAACCCGTTCTAGCACTTTGACAATCTTCGGGTAAATTGATGACACTTCATAAACTTGAGCAATAAGGTCCGTAACATCAAACCTCTATTAGAGAAAAGGATACTCTAAGGCCATGTTTGGTTGCTGGAATAAGGTGGGAATAGATATTCCTCCGTTTGGTTGTAAATTTAACTGGGAATAAATATTCCCGGGGAATATTTATTCCCACCATTATTATTATTATTATTTTATAATAATAATAATAATTATTATTATTATTGTATTTTATTATTATTATATTTTATTATTATTATATTTTATTATTATTGTGTGTTATTGTTATTATTATTATTATTATATTCTATTATTATTATTTGTAATTATTATTATTATTTATTATAATAATAATAATTATTATTATTTTATATTATTATTATTATTATATTTAATTATTATTATTATGTTTTATAATAATAATAATTATTATTATTATATTTTACTATTTTTATTAAATTTTATAATAATTATTATTATTATATTTTATAATAATAATAATATTTATTACTATTATTATATTTATTATTAGTATTATTATTATTTATTAGGTATTATTATTATTACATATTATTATTATTATTATGTTTAATTATTATTATTACTATTATCATTATTATTATTATCACTATTCTCACCTTATTTCTCATACTATTCTACAAACCAAATAATAGAATACTAATTCTCACATTATTCCAACAACCAAATATAAGAATAACAATTCTAACTCTATTCTCATCCTTTTCTATTTCCTGAAATAACTATTATATTCCTACCTTATTCATTCTAACAACCAAACGTACCGTAAGGGCCACATGCGCACGGGAAAGGAATTTTCACATTAGAAGCTTTAGCAGATCCTTGTAGTCTGATTTTAATAAATGTTTCCTAGGTTTAGAGATTTCAGGCTCTAGAAGCTGCTACAAGGTGCTACTTCTTGTTGACCAAAACCATGAGAGAAAATTGATACCCTTGATTTTGTGAGGGTGCACAGAAGAAACTCTGGCTTCTATAAGAAGCATTGTTTTTTAACAGTAAAAATTAAAGTAATTTCCTAGTATGTGCTCAGCTAACACCAAAAGAAAACAACATTTGATAAGAAAAAATTAGCCTAAGCTACAAAATGCACCATTCCAATTGAAATTCCAAAAAATTCCACTCCCTGTCACCAAAACAAAACACCATTCCTCACTCGCCAAATAAATCAGCTAACAGCAAGAGAAGCCATTAAAAATATTGCAGTAGATCACTCCTAGGCTAGGAGCTCCAAACTGACTGAATTTGCTTGGAATCCAATTAATTCCCCACAATCTTATGGTGTACCCAAATCAACCTTGACATTGTAAAATACAAGAATAAATCATATACTGAGTCTTGATACTTTTTGCACAATATAAATCTATTTGCTAGGGGTAAACTTTTTCACAAATTGTCTTAGGAAAGATTGCAATGTGAATCAGCTTCACACAAAAATAAAGATAGAAACCTTTTGCCAAAAGACAACATGGCCTACGGTAAAAGAGGACCGATTCTCTAACAATTAAATCATAATTTAACTCTGAAAAATAAGAAGTAACACTCATTTGTGGAATACTCCTAGCTACGCAAGTAGAAAGCAAACTTGCATCCTAACAGAATCATCCAAACCAGTCAACTGAAGCAATCAAAATTCCTCTTGGGTTTGTAGCAAAGGAAGGCCAAAATTGAGCAAACATGTCGGGGGTATATACTTGAACAACTAATTAGAAAGGAAAAAGTCCATGTGAGGAACCTCATGGATTGCTTCTTCATTTTCATTTTAACTTCTGGTACTTAATGCTTTTTACAACCAACTTGAATCAGCTCAACTAGATAATAGGATTCCTCAATCTTCTCACATCGTCTACGGAGTCCAGTTCTTCTTTGTCTTCAATGATGCACGTAGCTCTTTCTTATGGGAATCAGCACAATCTGAATCTGCCAAGCACAAATCCGCTGCCTCCATACAACTATGGAGTCATACTCTACTCAAAAGGATACTGAACATTTTCAACGTATCAGAGACTATCCTTTTAATTAATCACAAATCCTTTTTAGCTCACATTTTAATTGCTGACACCACTCTACTCATTTTTTTTTCTTATTTTGGTGTTCTGACTGAGCTTTGTATTATAGCGAAAGCTTGTTGGCCGGTATCACATAAGTATTAGCAGCTGCCTCATACACATGTAACATTAGGTAGCAGTAGCTTATAACCGGTAGCCTTGGATGGGTCAGAATCCCAGACAATATTCCACTAGTGTGGGCGGCTACATGGATCATCCTTATAATATGGGCCATGCATGTCCAGCATATATAAATGTTAAAACGATATTACCTCGCTTTATTTCAAAACGGTTCAATCTCAAAACCTTACATTTGGGCTGAAAGGAATAAAATGCTATTGGGTCTTAAAATAAAAGGGGTCCTTGTTGTATAATAGGAAGAATCCTTGACACATGCTGAAACAAAGCCCATGTTCAGCTTTCTTTGGCTATGGTCCGTCAAAAGTTAAGGGCAAAAGACTTGACGCATCAATTCAAATGAAAGCCCTTATTTCATATATATTGTTTTGCATACAATGGAGAAGAATGACATCGGTTTAACTGTTGGTTGAAGAGAGCAGGGACTCATCGTGCCCATCGGCAATAGAAGTGGTTCTAGCTAACCTGGTTGGCTCTATATGAAGTGGATGCCGGTGATTTCAGCTGGTTGATGTCCACATCTTGGGATCAATAGAAAAGGTATGAAGCTTTGGCTTTACATGGTAAGGTAACAACATGGTGGGACCAGTTGGGGCTCGTCATCAATGTATGGACTGCCAAAAGAGGTTGTCAGAGTTGGGGATTAATCAGGTAACTAAAGGTTTTGATCTGAGTTTTCAAGATTTTTTTTCCCTTCTCTGGATTGTTGTGGAACGGCTTTCCCTTCTCTGGATTGTTGTGGAACGGCTTTCCGAATTGTGATTGTAGATATGGATGGGCGTAATTGTAGAGATTGTTCGATCTATGTCGCAAAGGTAGTAGAGTTTGCCAGAGCAAGGTGGTTCAGGTTGGTACAGCCTTCAAAGGTTGCTGGAGGTTGAGATTGACTTACAGTAGACAAGGGCTTTCAAGCAAGTTTTCGCAAACCGTGGCAGCAACATACAAAGCATAGAATCTGTTACCACAGGACGTACAATAATCTCGCTTATGGTAAGAGAAAACCAGTTCCCTGACGACAATCTGGTTTATGGTAAGAGAAAACCAGTTCTCTGACGACAATTTGGCTTACAGTAGAAGAGAACCAATTCTCTAACAATTCAATTCATGATTCAACACAGAAAATTAACAATAACAACCTCCAATTATAGAACAAATTCCTAGGTGATGAATTAGAAAGAAATCAAAATAATGTCATCATACCAAATTATAAAATATTGAATTAGCAAGATAATTCCCCCATAAAAAACTAAATGAAGGAAATTACATAAATAATTGAAACATACAACCTAAAATTTTTAAGGAATCTCTATAAATTAGAATAAATCTTTAAAATAACAAAAAATTAATTTTTTCTTTTCATCGATCTATTGCATATGGCGCAGCCTAACGGAGAGCCCGGCTTTTCACATAATCTTCCATGGGAAATAATTAATTCCATAACTTCCAGCAACAGCACAAAGGTCCAAAATATGATAAAACAAGTGTTTCCATGACTGTACAACCCAGTCAATTCTGTTCTAATTGCTGCTCAGAATTCCATCTAATACAATATTCACCCTGCTCCACCTGATTCAATAATTTCAAGAAGAATAATTAACTTTTACCCTCCACTTCTCAAGCCTACACTCTGAGGAAGGCTTGCTGCTGGAACTTTGGAAAAACCCAACAATTGTGGAACTCAGGGAATACTTATTTGTTATAAACTACAAGGGAGTCCTGATTCGCTCCATACAATCTGCCCCCGACGCCTCAGAATTGGCTGTAAATATGAATATCATAGGAAATTTCTCCATTAAAAAAGTAGTCAATCCATCTGTTGACCAAAAGTGTACAATTTGCTTGAGACTAGATTCAAATTTATCATTCAATAAGTCTCCCAAGTCCCAACCTTCCTAATACGTTTCCAAGGGCTTACTCCAAGCTGACAAAGGGATATCTAGGAAACCATCCAAAATGACAAGTCACATACTTTACTTCAATACTGTTAAGGATATATTATATTGTGATACTTTCCTAATTATAGTACTTAGAATAAAAATTAACTTAAGTATAGGCATAATAACCTCCGGAATTACTGTAATTATGTCTTTGTACATTTCCATTCATACGTTTATAGTCTATATATTGGAAAATGTAAAGCACCTAGGGATGAGTAAGAATTACAAAAAAATCTCAATTCTCTTCAATTTGTCATGGTTTCAAAGCAATTTGTTTCATACTAAACTCCAACTCCGCCCACTACAGATGCTTCCTCTCTTTAACCTATTCCCTCCCCTTTTTTCTCCCTCCTGTGAGCACATCAATGTGTGGAAGTATCGGCTCACAGTCTATGTTTTCTGGATGCTCAAAATGACAGCAAATCAACTTCTCTAACAGAGATGCACGAAATTGATGACCTCCAGGCAGCAATCCCACATGAAAGGACGATCGGCTTCATCGCCGGCAACCTTTTCTAGACAGAGGATAACAGATTGATGCTCTTCTTCTTCATTGCCGACGGAGAACTGTTTCTCCTTGATTGACCATCTTTTCTGCCTAAACCATGTAAATCCACATTTATTAGTATGAAATTGCAGTCCTGAGATTCAATTTTCTCATCAACGTGAAATTATCAATTTCGCTTTCCTCTTTGGAGTCCTTGGGTTTCTGATTTCAAGGATTCATCCCAAACGCCACATTACCTTGAATGAGTAGGAAAAAAAAACATTGGGCATGTCTTTGCAGGAAATTCTTTTCTCTGACTAGTAGATTTGTTTCCTTCATAGTCCATCTATTCTTATGGAGACTCATTCTGATATTTCCTGACCTTTCGAGACTATATTAACAAGATCCAACTATATTGGTCACAAGCAATGCATATCTTTCTTAAAGGAAGGAAATTATGGAAACTTATTACAGGCAAGATTAAACAACCAACTAAATTACTTGATAAAGATGATAGCAAGTACTCTGAACTCTGAATGTCTTGAAGAATGGGTCTGTTGAAACCATCAGATTATTATTTGACTCAGGAATACATCTCTTCCTTTCGTTCACAAAGAATTTGGATATTGTGAAAATGCAGCAGAGATATGGGATATGTTACGCAAGCTATCTGTCACCAATGATCTATCATTAGTATCAATTCAGCCATAAGTTACCATGCGACATGATCCCGATCAAAATATTCAACATTTCTACACTCAAATCTAAACACTTTGAGATCAATTATCCCTTTCTGAGCCTGGTTGGGATACTCCTACTGACGCATAAAAATTTCACAACTATAGCAATGCAAGATGCCTAGTCCAATTTTTTATGGCTCTTCAAGCTGAATTTGAACATATTTGAGGCCCCTTACTTCATCTAGTTCCTTTACCTACTCTAGATCAATCTCTTGAAGCTTACCAAGTATCTGAGAAAACATACCTTTGACCCATTTGAACTCATCGCGGTGATATTGTCATCGCCGCACCTCCATCATCTACCAAGACCAATGTCAATTCTAACATTGTTGCTGTTACTTATTCTTCTAGAAAAACTTTGAAATGTCAATATTGCAAGAAACTGGTTCATCACATCAGTAGGTGTCGACAACGAGCTTATAGGAACTCTCTACAAGGAAATGGTGTCCTATATCAACATGTGAATTCATATAAATCCAACGATACTCCAAGGTTAACTCCTCACACCGCTGGTAGTGTTATGGATGCCCCCTCTTCAGAGCAGTCATTCTCCATAGGTGACCTCCAGGCCATTCTCATTCATATTTGCTCATCTGGTAACAATCCTTCAACTGCTATGGCTACCACTATAGGTAACATGCCATGGTTTTTCGATACGACTTCCTGTAATCACATGACATCCAATCCAACTATTTTATCATCCAAAATTCCATCACCACAAGCATCCTCAGATCTTCACTACTAATGGGTCTTGCATGACAGTTAGTCATATTGGACATGTCTTATCATCTAATCTCTCTCTTCCAAACACATTTTAGCAATGCTTATTATTATTAACAATGGTATAGCTTAGCAAAATGGAAGAGTAGACCAGAAACTCAGACACATTTTACACACCATGCAATGCTTATTATTATTAGCCCCCTGTCCAAAACACTTCAGAGTTGAAGCCACCTTAACTGCTGTTTATACTATCAATCTCAACCAATCCCGAGTCATTGGAAATCAATTGCCTTGTAAAAATGTTACCAGGGAGCATCCTAATTGCACACTCCTCAAAGTGTTTGGTTGTACATGCTTTGTCAACCTCCAACCACATAAACACAACAAATTTGAGCCTCGCTCATGATTTTGCTGTTTTCCAAGTTATGGTAATGAACTTATAAGTTATTGATGTTGCAATCCCATATCTAAGCAACTACGTTTTTCTCGACATGTCACCTTCTCAGAACATAAAATGTCCTTAACAATTTTACAATTCTCAGTGCCACCATCCTCGATATTTTTCAAAGATTATTATGTCGAATTGTTTCTTAAAAATTCCAGTGAAGGATGTTCCATTGAGCTCACAACAGCGCCATCTCCAGAAGCATCCTCCCTGATGACATCAACATCAATCTACGCAATGACCTAATCAACCCCTCGAAGAACAAACTTTGTGTCGATCCACCAGGGTAACATCCCTTACTTCTTATCTCCAGAATTATCATTGTTTTCTACTATCTTACATTCTCATGAGCCTTAAAACTTTTGTGAGGCAAATTCAGACCC
Organism: Nepenthes alata; assembly: GCA_028571085.2. NCBI lineage: Eukaryota > Viridiplantae > Streptophyta > Magnoliopsida > Caryophyllales > Nepenthaceae > Nepenthes > Nepenthes alata. Next base: position 9,598 of record JAOVVI020001416.1, read on the forward strand.
TCCTTAGCAGCAAACTCTGGCAAATGAGTTACAGGCATTAGAGAAAACTAGGACTTGGGATCTAGTTAACTCAGCTCGTGGAAAACCGCCTGTTAAATGTAAATGGATTTATAAGATTAAAACAAATTCTAATGGCTAAATTGAATGTTATAAGGCTCGCTTAGTTATAAAAGGATTTACGCAAAAATTAGTTATTGGTTTTATAGAAACTTTTGTTCCTGTTGCTTGACTTACATCTGTAAAAAACCTAAGTGCTATTGTTGCAGCAAAGCACTGGTCTCTTTTCCGAATGAACGTTAAGAACACGTTTCTTAATGAAGATCTTTCCGAGGAGGTATATATGCAACCACCGTCTGGTTATTCTTCTCCTCCAAATAAAGTTTGTCATCTCCAATGGGCCTTGGATGGCCTTAAACATGCCCCTTGTGCCTGGTTTGCAAAATTTTACTCCAAGCACTCATGATTCTGCCCTCTTTATACGAAAAATTGTTCAAGGTTTGACTATGTTGCGGCTTTATATAGATGGTGTATTTATTATAGATAACAACGCAACCAGTATTCAAGAACTCAATTGTACCTCAATCAAACTTTTGAGTCGAAAGATCTTGAACCATTAAGCTATTTTCTTGGCTTGGAGGCCATTTATATTGCCAACAGATACTATTTGAGTCAAGCTAATTGTGCATCTGATTTTATTTCACAAGCTAGTCTGATCAATTCCAAAGTTGCCTCTACTCCCTTAAAGACCAATGCCAAATTAATTCCTACAGAGGGAACATTTCTTACTAATGCTACTCTTTACAGGCAATTAGTTGGCAATCTCATATATCTTATGGTCACATGACCAATTTAGCCTATGTTGTGCATATCATACGCCAATTCATGGCAGTCCATCGGCACATTGTTTCATGGACTACATATCTCAGGCAAATCTTCATTACAGCTACATCCGTTGTCAGATGCAAATCGGACAGGAGATCCAACTGACCATCAATCAACTACAAGTCACTATTTTCTACTAGATGATTCTTTATATATTGGAGAAGAAAGAAGCAAACAGTAGTCACTCGCTCAAGCACAAAGGCAGAATATAGACCCGTAGCCAATACCACAAATGAACTTATTTGGCGTCGATGGCTCTTAGCAAATATGAGTATTCATCACTCTGAAGCTACAACTCTATATTATAATAATCAAAGTACTATTAAAATCGTTCACAATGATGTCTTTCATGAGCGTGCTAAACATATTAAAATTGATTGGCATTTTATTCATCAACATCTACGTCGGGAAACAGTTTTCCTTCATTACACCCCTTCCAGTGAGCCACTTGCTGATATCTTTAAAAAGTCACATCCTCTAGGGAAACTTCGTGACCTCCTTTCCAAACTCAAGTTGGTGTCTCTCAACCCATCTTAAGCTTGAAGGGGATGTTAAGAATATATTATATTGTAATACCTTCCTGATTTTGCATAGAAACTTAGAATAAAAATTAACTTATTTATAGTCTATATATTGGATGATGTAAAGCATTCCAGAGATGAATAAGAAATACAAAAACTTCTATTATCTTCAATTTATCAAATACCATTCTCCATAGGACATCTTTTTCCTCCAAATTTTCCATAGTTATTTCCTAGTAAAAACTTCATTGTAAATCCCAAAATCCCTAAGACCCAAAGAACCTTCCTGTATGGTAAAAGTAGCAGTACTCAATTAAACAGTGCACCAGTCCTTTGTGGAAAATGGCTTTCTCAGCTTTTTGGAAAAGCAGTGCTACTCCAATTGATTTGGTGGCACGTCTACATATCCTAATTGCCACAGGAAAATTCCCCATTAACCTTTCCGGTCACAAACCAACAGACCTTGGCATATAGAAAACAGAAAAATAAGTCAGGAAACTGGATGAAGTACTCTTCAGAAGAGTGAGTCTTCTGCCTTTAAAAGGTATTGATTTCTCCACACAAAATGATGCCTCCCAACTTCTCCACAACTAGATTCCAAACCAACACATCTTTAAATCTAGCACCAAGAAGTAACCCTAAGTAAATGAGAAGAGGGCCTACATTATGTTCAAGCATGCTTAAGGTTTGTTGAAGACTAATTGGATTTCCTCTACCTATTGAAAGATGTTTTGGGTGCTACAGAAAAGAAGCTTCAGGGATATGTGGAGCACACTTTGCTTTAAAGTGGAATCTGCAGGAACAGATCATACCCCTTTTTTAAAGAATTATGAAATTAGGGGAATAAAATTATGAAACTTAGAAATTATTGTCAAAGAGGGGAATGCACAAGACTTCCTCATCATCTTTAACGTTTGGGAGGATCAGATGTCCTTAGCGTCACCTTTGTATTATCAACAAGTTACTTCTATGGTTTGAACTCATCGCATCTAGGTCAAGATGAACACCCTAATTGTTGCAACCAAATTCACCCCTAAGAATAATATTGATGTCTTTTTTCCCATTATTTGACTTAATGAAGATGATTGAATTGCTACAACAATAATGTTTCATTGGAAAATTTCACTATTGGTTCATCCTTGATTAATCACATAGATTGACCAACCACAGTTGAAACTTACATTCACATGTCACATCAAAGTGTTAGAAAAGAAAAACTGCACAATGTGACACAATTTATAATAAATAATTAGTTACAATATTATTTAACCTATTTTAAATCACGGCAAAAAAACTTCTTCATTAATATACAAGAACGAAGGACTCAACATTCTTCATATAGCACCAAAAAAAATATTTTATCATCCGTTGAAGAAAAAGTGAAAAGAGATCTTTCAAATGCTCTATGTGCTCAAGGTTAATATAGTAATTCTCTCTCCACACTTGTCACCCCCAATAAAAGAACCAGGAAAAAGAAAACGAAAGCCAATTAGCAAGAGGATAAAACAGTGCTTCCTTTCCTTGTTTCCTTAGCACCAGTTTCTGCTTCATACTCCTCATAGGAAACACTGATGGTATCTCTAACCATTGCAAAGCTCTTGGAACAGTGAAGGAAAATTTCTCCTAGACCCTTCTTCGATGGCATGCTCTTGCATCCTCCTCGTGGAGAAAATAACATTACTCTAGAATCAGTCCCTTCCCCCCACCCCCTTCCCCCCGGCGCGGGGTTGGAAAACATTGTTTCTATAGAAAATTCAGAAAATGCCGAGTGATTTCACCTGTTAAGAGGGCAATATCTTGCAACAAGGCTTTTTTCCCATCTCCTAACCCCGGACATTTGACAACAGCCACTCTAACTACACCACGTTTTTTGTTCAAAACCAGCGTCTCTAAGACTTGCTTTGTGATGTCCTCAGCAATAATCAGCAAAGGGACAGCCAATTGAGTCGTCTTTTCAAGTATTGGAACGATTTCTTGGACTGTTGATATTTTCTGATCAGTTACCAGAACTTTAGCGTTCTCAAACTCCACTGTTGAATTGTCTTGGTTTGTAATAAAATGGGGTGACATGTAACCCTTGTCAATCTGCAGGGGAAAAAAATGGTTTAGAATGTTACCAAAATACAAAAATAGAAACAATGTCAGAAAGGATCTTTTTTACCAGGTACAATTTAGTTTAAAACAAAAGGACTATATATAATTTCATGCATCCAACGGGAAGGAAAGGAATACTGTGAGAGAGAGAGAGAGAGAGAGAGAGTCCTACCACGAGATAATTTAGGACTTGTGAGTTGTGAGACATTTAAGACGTGTTTCCATTAAATTTCTTGTAGAGGAAACTAATAAGATAATCCTCTCACGAACAATTGGAATTAGAATTCTAAAGCGGAATAGATCTATTGGTGTTTTTCCTTTAGCCCTATAAAAAATAATGGAGATTTAATTACTGTTCCTATGTAACATAGGACCTTGATGTGTTTAAATTATATATATAATTTAGAGCCCATTTTATGATCAATTCTCTCACTTAAGTGACTTCTAATAATTTTTGTTCATTGTTGGTTAGGAACTAAATTGTTCAAGGAGTAAGGGAAAAATGTTTTTTTTCACCTCACCCGAGCTTTGTTGATATTATTGCGAAGCTTAATTCGAGCCCTACACTTTTGTATATCTCATGATTCTAATGATTTCGGAATAGCACATACGTGCAAGATAAGTGAATTGTGAAGATCCACTAAAATAGACAAGTTTAGCACTTGATTGCGAGGAAGACATGAAGATCAATTCAGCAGAATTTAGTCCAAAATTTCAGGCAACATAAGAGGAACACTGGGGCAAAAGAAGGGGAGACCTTGGCTATTTAAGAAATGGGGATACACAGCAGCTTGAGGGAGTGAAGAATCTGCCACACAGCAGATTTCCAAAGAGGGCGGCAAGCTATTTTACAAAGGAAAAAATCTGCTACACGGCAGATTCCAGAGAGCAGTTTGGCACACAACAGAGAGGAGGGAAACAGAGAGGCTATTCTGCAGAAGAAAGAAGAAGAAACTGGCAGCAGAGAGCAACTCCAGGGGCAGTTTTTCACTTCTCTTTTCCTTCCTCCGTTCCTAAATCCTTCTTTAAAAGGATGAACAGCACTATATCCATGTTTGTTGTTAATTCAGACATGAACTAAGTTTTCATTACTAGGGTTCTCGATGTAGCCTATGGTTGAACTATATTCTTTTGAAATTTATTCATGATACAATATTTTCTCTTTTGATTATTTCTCTTTATACTAAATATTTTTAAATGCTTGATCACCATTTAAATGATTTGATATTGTATGTTGAGACAGAAAGAAGATGCATATATAATTGATCTTGAGAGAAGTGACATAAGTTGTACTGTACATAAAGATATACTACATGGACTTATACAATTTTTGAATAGATAGATTAAGATTCATGTACAATTATACATTTTATTCATATAGAGATATAGTGAATAGATACTTGATCATAGTTTTAAAGTAACATGAGAGGAAGTATTAAATATTATTGCTATCTTAATTGTTATTATGATTGAATATTGTGTATGAGAAATTGAAAGGTAGTACACAAGAATACTTAGGTGAAATAAAAAAAATCCAAGTATCTCTCTTTATTGAATTTAATCTCATTTAGTATGATTTTTGTAATGATTAATTATTGAGTCAATTACTTCATTATTTCCTCATTTAATTCAGTTATTTAGATAATATTAGGATAAGGCTAATTTTGGTACTCAGTAAAAAAATCAATCATTTGGGAGATGATACTCGATTTCTCACTTTATTTGTTATTACAATATCGTGCAATTAAAATCGGACACAACGGACCTTATCCAAAAATGAGTTTCAGCAAGTCCTCCTCTTTCTAAGAAAAAGCAAGGTTCATCTCTGCTTGACCATACGTAAGAGTTACCTCACCAAATAAAAGAAAATAGCATATAAGGGGGTGCTTTCCGTGTAGATTAGAAGTAAAAATTTTATGGTTGAAAAAGAGATTGTCCACGACAGTAACAAGGTGATGAGAATAAAAATAAAAATCAGATTGTATCCACACGAAGAACTTGCAGCCAGTAGCCTTTTAGTTTAGCAAGTGGAGTTTCTTCTTCCCTAGAAGGCCAGAAAACCTGCAATCCCCTAATCCAAGTGAAGCCATAATTCACACATGCACATACATCCCACACCTCTTTGGAAACAGTTTCAAACATCTACCCTCTTCATACCCCCAAACAAAACTACCATAAACCTGCACAAACCCATGAATTCCAATGAATGAATATAAAAAAAAAAAATTCTCTTTGCTTGTCATTCAACACTCACCAAAATAAAGCCACAAGACATCTTCCAAATTAATGCCTTTGGTCTTGTCTCTAAACTCCCAAGAAGAAAGCTCCTAAGCAACTGATGAAGGGAGCACCTGCTATCATCCAAAATAGAAAAATGCAACGGAGCACATGAAAATAAGCGATGCAATAGAATAAATTGGAAACGGTGGACAATTAGTTAGAGCAGTGGGAATTGTAGCAGAATTGATTGCTAGAGGAGGGAAATTGGCCAGTCACAGAAACCTAACTTTTTTCCTACTAGACAGTCATGGACCCAATTCTATTAGTACGGAAAATCAAGCACTTTCAGGCAACTTTGGCAGAAAAAGACTCTACCTATTACCTAGCCACCAGAAACAATCACCTTACAAGCAGATACCATACACACTGCCACTATCCAATCATTAGGTTCTCTGCTGTGTTGCATCCATCTTTTACCACTCTCATCATTTGAACTTCAGAACCCTTCTTTACAAAGAAGTCAAAACAATTATTTTATCAGCTGCCATTCCAAAAAGCATAAACTGAGTTTTAGATGTCCATCCCTGCACCATAAATCATGAGAGAAATGAAAATAAGAATTCTCTTCGGTTTGAACCTCATGGGAGCTCGTGCATCAGCTTGTGGAGAAAAGCCCCTTTTGACATGGTGCTGCAGTGTCCAAGAACACTACTTAATCTCTATTATTAAAAAAAAGATGATCTTAATTCTATCCACATCTCACCTACCTTTGGTTAATGGTGATTAAGCATCAATTAGGATCTTCAGGAGAATGACCAAAATGTTAGGATGTGATAAACTGCTACTTAAAGCCATCAAAGTTTATATTCTCCTATCTTCACGAAGAATTATGAGGGGTCAGGTCCATTTGGAAGTGTTCTTTGAAAAGAAGGCAACCTTCTCTTGTCTTCTCATTTACGTCTCATCTAAAAAGTGGTTCCATTCCATTTCGTAGTTGAATGATATAGTTAGAGCAGCGGCAAAAGCACAGGTTCCTTCGGCAGCAGGAAAGGCAGTATGAGGATCTTCTTAGTCTTCCACATATAGTATCGCTTAGAGGCTCTCAATAGTTATGGAGCATAAACACAAATATCTTATTTCTTACACCATTTTCATACTTTTCTATTTCTTTCCAAAGCTAAAGCATATTCAAAATATATAATTAGCAACATTGAAAGGCTAAGTTCTTTTAAAGTCAATAGTTTTCTTCTTTTCTTTTTTGATGTAAGATAGGGAGGAAAAGCTGATTATTCAACCCAGATCACCAGCCTACTCTTGATTTCCAGTGCTCGTTAAAAAAAAAAAAGATGCTTTCATGAGGCTTCCTTCCTGTACATATAGAACAATGTGGCTAACTCCTATTGTCTTCTGAATTGCTCTGCCTAGGAGTATGGAATCCAATTTAGTTCTATATGGTGCTTTATCTTTGAATTTGGTTCTCTTAAGGATCATTAGAAGAGGATGTTGACCTAAAAACATATCCAGAAACAAGGTGAAATATGTTACAGTTTCATCAGGTTGTTGATAGTCGATTCTTTGCAAGCCATGATCTGGGGATAAGCAAACTGCTTGGGGCAAATGTCATGACTCAAGTAGTTTTATTTCTTCCTGTCAACTTCCTCTAGGGTCAGACAAATACTTAAACGTCTTATTCTCTTCCTTCCCGGATATTAAGAGATTTCCCTTATGATTTATCTGTAATATCTTCTTTCCTCAAGCAAATCTATGTCCTCCTCCCTTTTATATCATACATTTTCAACTTGATATTTTATCGATGGTGAGCCTTGACACAATGGTAACTTGCTCCATTATAAATTGAAGGTCACACATTCAAACCATAGAAACAACATTTCTATAATGTTCGGGGAAGGCTATTACATTTATCCCCAGGCCCCACGATGTGGGGGCAAAGTTTCCAAGTCCATGATAAGGTACGCATCCAATAAATGGTATGCAAACAAGTCTTATTTTTCATAAGAATTATAACTAAGAAGCTCATTTGGTACACAGTATGCAGAAACACAATTTGCGAGGGCGTATGTGATAAACTAATACTTGTGTGGGAGCATAGTGTACAAGGATGCCCTTTAAAAGTTGAAGAAAATATGATATTCACAAGTATGAGATTCACAAAGCATAGTGGGATTTATGTCGCTGTAGATGTTGATGATGGTCTCAAATAATTCAAAAAAGAGCCACTGAAGCACATGCTGTCCAATTCTGAGTTAATACCAACAGGTTACTTAAAATAAACCATGTAAAGTTTCCACATCTATTTCATTGTTTGGTCAGGATATTGTATGCAGGTAAAAAACTAATTTATAATTTTTAATCCTGCGTAACAGTAAAAGAAGCCCAAATAGGAGATATCAAATACTAATCACCTTCATTCCTTCGTCAACTGTCATGGAAGTTTCAGAAGTTGATGATGACTCAACAGTGATTATCCCATCACGCCCAATCTTGATAATAGCCTCAGCAATAAGATCCCCAATAAAGTTATCATTTCCAGCAGAAATTGAAGCCACAGCTGTGGGGAAAGAAAGAAAGGACATTTCTAAATTTTCTGTCATCTTAAGAAAACACAATTGCAAAGAAATTTCCAATTAGTAACCTCTTATATCGTCTTCCCCTTTAACTGGAAAGCTTCTCTTCTTCAATATCTTGATTAATTCCTTTACAGTCTTTTCCATTCCTCTCTTCAAAGATATTGAGTTACCCTTGAATGCTACTGTTGAAAGGCCAGATTTGATCATCTCTCGAGCCAAAATAATTGCAGTAGTAGTACCATCGCCAGCTGAATCATTCACTTTACATGCAACCTGTAAGCAGGTACTAAAGACATGCATGGTACAGATTATTCATTTCCCAAACCCAAATAAATTTGTTGTGGGCATAAAGAATACTTATCCAGCAACAGTGTATGACCTCCTGGATGAGCATTGCTCCTGCATTCTCAATTGCATCTGAAAGTTCTATGGCCTTTGCAATTGTAACCCCATCATTTATTACTTTGAGTGTTTCTGAATCACCAAGAACAACATTACGACCTGTATTACATTAATAAATGATTAATCAATAACATAAGAAATGCAAACTAGGGTACTGGTAGACATAAAATATTAACAAAGCACAGTAAGAAGGAAGATTTTTGTTTAGAGGAAAGCATTTCAGTTGACAAAAGCTTTGGCAAGTAAATGAAGCTGATACACAGTTTTATCATGGAAGGAAACAATATAAATGTTTGCATCTTCACCGTAACATCTATACAATTAAATGCATAACTACATTAAGTTCATTTTTTAGCATTTTCAAACTGTTTTCACTCATTGAATTGTAAGAGAATAATACAATAAGAATTGCATCATAATCTGTCTCATAACTCTATCTCCCCTCTCTGCAACCCCTGTTGATAAGTAAATTGACATGAACAGAGATTATACACATACACACCATGTGATGTGTGGATAAAGAATATTTGTGCCAAAAACTAGAATGCAGGAAATGACTCCCCTAAATCCTAAGGAGTGTCAACTAATGTAGTTGAAAAAAATTCCTTAGTGTCGTTCCCAGGATCTGGGATCAAAACATACATGCATTGCAGTAGGGAGACAGGGACTTTAGGATGTAGCTGTTGTGTATCCCAAGGAAAAAATGGGCCAACAAAGGAGCACTGTGAAATTGTATGTGCTGGCTACATGGGTGGAAACTAGGTGGAATTACAGAAATATGGCTCTTACCTGATTTATACAAGGATGCTAATGGTCATTGCAAGATCAAGAAGAACAAAACCAGAGAGATTATTGGAACTTCTTCCAGCTCTAACTAGAACTCGGAAAGCATATTGGACTTGAAATCAAGTCAACCAGAAGTGGCAGTACCTGGCCATTACGATGACAGTGGACCACTTTCGCAAGTGTGCCACCTTCATCCTCACTATCAAGGCTTGCTTCATAGAGGAAGCAGCATTCTTATTCATAAGGCACATTGTCAAAGTGAACAAAGAGGCATTCCTAGATTTTCACGTACACAAATAAGAAAATTTGGGACTTCTTAGAAGAGTTGGATTTGGAGCAGAGTATTTCTAAGTATATACAGGAGGTGCTTCACTTAGTATAACTTCATGGAGACATATAGAGCCCTTCAGCTTCAAGAAGGTGATAATAGCACAAATTTTATTCACCAGAGCACACATGCACAAGTACATGATCGCCTGATTGACAATCCTGAAGAGATTGAAAAGAAAATATGTGCAGTTTCCAGTGCATATCTTTCTAGTTCACAAACCTGAGTGTGATGGGCTGTGTTTTCAGACACTGGTCCAGAGGATCAGCGGATGTTGGAGTCAGCCTTGTTTTGAAAATGACAAAGCTGACATGCATAGAGAGATTAACGGAGACAAGTTTCCTGGACCAGACGGGTTTGCCATATCTATTTTCCAACAAGATTGGCAGGCAATAAGAGAATTTGCAATTTTTGCAGAATTTCACCAATGGCAAATTCAAGATACTGCACTGATAGCTTATTCTAGACTTCCAGCATGCTATCATACCAGACAGGAAAATTCTATATGCTTTTTAAGCAAAATAGGCATTGAAAAAGCTTTCAATTGTCTTGATTGGAACACTTGCTAATTATTGAGAATGGGATTTAGTGAAAAATGGATGGACTGGATAGATGATGTACACCTACACCTATATTTTTTATGGGTATACCGCAATATGGGCTGGCCCAAAGTTAAAGAAGGCCCAGAACGGCCTACTGGACGGTCAACTGCAAAACGGCCCAATAGGAGGCGCAAACCCAAATCCTAAAAGGCCCAAGGCGGTCAACGCCAACGTTGACCGTCCAGACATCAGCAGGCGGCCAACTCGCGTACAGACGGTCAACTCGAGCGTTGACCGGATGTACTGTAGCAGCAAGCCCAAAAAGACTTTTTACGGGCCTGGCCCACTTGAGCCCACGATCCAGCAAACGACCAGCAACAGCTCTTCCAGTATCTTCCACGATCTCAGCCAGCACCCAAAAAGGACATTGACAAAATCAGCACCCTTCCCATAATGAAGGTGCCAGATTTTACCAATCTCCTGCCAACTGGGCTCTCTAACGGTAAATACATGGAAGAAAGGTGATCGACTTGGAAAGCCGCTGACCGTCATGGATAGAAGCAATCTCAGCCAGTTTGGCAACTGGCGCCTCCCTGCAAAAGGGAGGCCGACCAGAATAACGCAGGGGATCACGCTTTCCAACCAAAGAAGATCACCCTGTCATCCTTTAAGTAAACCCTAGAATTCTCATTTAGGGGACATGCAAACTCTGATTCACACAAGCTCTTACGTAGACAAGCTTACTGACGCAAAACTCTTACTGAGGCAAGCTCTGATACACAAAAGACAAACTCTAACTCAGACAACGCAAAGCCCTTACTGAAAAGACGCCCACGAACGCTTACAGAGTACTAGACAGAGGCTCATCGTCTCTTCCTCTCTACCCAGGCGTTCGTCCTCCAATCCCACCAAAGGCTTCCAGATTCCTGGAGACCTATTCGACTTTTCGAGAGTCATTCCTGAGAGCTTTTAAGCTTTCGAAACTTCACTTCCTCACGCTGTCTGTGAGTAAGAAGCGATAACTCACGTTCTCAATAAGCCAACACTCCCGACCGATCAATTCACTCTCTCACTCTCTTGTTTTCCAGTTTACCTTCCCTGCTTAGAAGGCTTTACTGACTTGAGCGTCGGAGTATTTTCGGTGGGACAACCTCCCGCCGACACACTTACCTCTTGTTCACTTTAGTGGTGTGCACGATTCGAACTCAGTGAACGGAGCAGGGTCAAGCAATCCAGAAGAATCCGAGTCTGTTCGAAGTCGGATCTAAGTGCGCATCAGGCACGAACCGAGAGCTTTATTTTTTTTAACTAGAGTTCGGTTCGGGCTTAATTTATTTATGCATTAATGAGTCAAGTTCATACTTAAGCTCGGGCATGGTTGTCTTCATGAATAAGTCGAGCTAAACTAAGACTGTTTGTTGGACCAAACTAAGAGATAAGCCAAACTCAAGTCTCTTAAATATATTAACAAAATATAAAAGAGTCCATATATGAACCCCTAAACAAGTCAACTGCTAGTCTTTAAGTGACCCTATGTCGAGCTATTTATGAGCCTCAATGAAATTAAGAAGCTCATACTTCAATCTTTTGCCTAAAAATTAGAAAATTAGGTTTAATATTCAAATTCCCATAGAAAAAAAAGGGGTCAATCCTCCAAATGAACGTCCAGGGATAAAAAATCCCAATTCAACAAACCGCCCAATTCAGAGAGAGAGAGAGAGAGAGAGAGAGAGAGAATCAAGAAACAACAAACGAAAAGCAATGAATTAAAGAAACGCAGAATAAAACTCACACTGAAGACGACAAATGCCACTTCCCAAGGCTCAAAGCTGCCGTCTTTAGACCCAGAAAAGTCGCAAACAGCCCTGAATTCCTCATCCCACTGGACAATTCCATCCGCACTTAATCTCTCTTTTCTCGTGTAATTCCTCTTCTCTCTGTTCCTCAGCGCCCTCAACGCATTACTTCTTGAACCCTTCCATCTAATCTCAGCCGTCAACCCAGCCAATCCATCAAACTTCAAACCCTTAATCTTATTACCATCATCAGCCACCATTTGTAGCCCTTTCAGAGAATGCACCATGATTCTGGCCTCAAACCTCTTCGACTGGGGGAGAGACCACGGCCTCCATTTCATAATATTCACGACCATTCTACGAAATACCCAGTTTCTATTGTGAAAATCGCCGCGAGAACTCAGGTTTTGGGAGATGGGTTTTTGGAGAAATTTACCAAGAGGGAGAAAGATCGGCTGAATTTAAAGGGGCAGAACGGGGTGACAGTTGACTATATTTGGGGTTTGAGAAACTGGAGAGGAGATTATAAATAGCAAAATCGATCTCTTTGAATCTGTCTTTCGGAATTAGAGAAAATGACAGAGAAAATAACTTTTGAAGGAGTTGGCTTGTGGAGGACAGTTAGCTGATCTGGGCATACATTGCTCCCCGTTGGTGGAGAGCGATCGTGAGAGGTTGTCGGCATGAAGAGCGGCGACAGGTATAGACGTCGGCGGTTGAATACACGTAAGAACCAACGTTCCTTTTTTTCCGCTGCAATAGAATGTGGGTTTTCAGGTTTCTTATTGGTGCAGATTTTGGCCACATTCACATAAATAAATAAATAAAATAATATTTGCATTTTATCAGAGAATTTTGGGTTCATTAATAAATAAAAAATAATTGTCAGTGAATTTGAAGTTGCCAATATTTGCATTTGCTATTTTGAAGTTGATTTTTCGTAGTCTGCATATATATAAGAAATATGGAGAAATTAATTAATTAAAAGTAATAATATAATATAATTAAAAGTGTAACACATGAAAAATAAATTTAAAAAATATTATATTATTTGTGTTAAAATTTTTTACGAATTATCCTACATTAATTATTATATTTATAAATGATAATTACATATCATCTTTCACGATCACATTTATTTAATTAATATTAAATAATTATAATTTTTTTAAAAATTATCTCTTAATAAGTATAATTAGTTGATAAATATCGAATAATTATAGTTAAAAAAATTAAATTTGTTTATCTTTTAAAAATAGGTTCTTTAATTACACATTTAGTTACTAGTATTAATACTATATTTTATTTTTTAAGTGTAAATAATTTTGTGTAATTTTTTAAAAATATTTATTAATTATTTACATATTTTACTGTGTGTTTTTTTATTTTGAAATTCAAAATTTTATTTATTATAAAATAAAACTAAAAAAAATATCATAAACTATAACATTTTTCTAATAATATTTTATAAGCAAATGCAGTTTCAAGGCGCAGCTTAATGACTTAGTATAGATACCGTACATTGTAGTCACCATCGAAATATTATATATTTTATTTAGAGAATTTTATCCACATTATATATATATGATTTTATATTAAAAATATAATATAATTATTGTCACATCAATTCAATAATAAAAAATTGACAAAATAATTTTTTATTTTTTATTATATCAAAATATGAATATTACTTTTCATTTTATTTATGTATTGAAAGGGACTTTTAATGTTTTGCTGGACCAAGACCAGTTCAAGTGGAAATACCATATTCAGAAATTTTCTTCCTAATAACCAATAAAAAATAAACCAATAAATAAATAATTGATAAAAAATTATAATTTTAAGATTATAAAAAATAATTAATCCAGCACATAATTTTAAAATTACTTTTGTAAATATTTTACTTTTACATATTGTTGGCCCCACCGCGAGGGCCCAGAAAGGCACGGCCCAGAGAGAAAGGGCCATCATCACAGCCAGATGCCCAAAATGGAAGCCAGCGGATCAAAGATGAGAGCTTGGGAAGCCCGACCGAGTCGAAGAATCGCCCGAGAGGTCCAGAAACGGATCTCGGGCTTCCCCAGGAGATCCTCTCGACACTGTTCCCCCTCATACGTCCGCGAGTCTCAAAAGAATTTCACTCAAGGACGAGGACTACCCTATGCTCGGTCGAGAATGTCAGCTAAGCAACTTCATCGATTCCCAAGGGATCTGCAGCCACTGCCAGTTGCCGTCTCCACAGGGCACGCCTAGTCAAATCAAAACTGACGTTCAGACCCTGCGCGTGTAGGCCTACCAGCGGCGCAAGCCGCGTGCTCTCCCTCACGTCAGCAGCATTAAAGGGAGTCAGCAGAGTAGAAGACCGGCTCCTCAGCCGTCCAATGGCCGCCACGTATCCCCATCTCAGCGGACCATCCCGCTTATAAATGCCCAGCCGGGCTTTCATCCAAAAAAAAGAAGGAAGAAAAAGAAAAAAAAGCTAAGGCAAAAAGAGAAGGGGAGAGGGGGAAAAACGAGACAAATCCAGCTTATTCTCCCAGAATTCAAACGAGTGAGCGTAACCTCTTAGAAAAAAGGCTTGAAACGAGAGACAATGAATGGATTAACCCTCACAATTGTATTATGTAAAGATTTCAGCCCAAATAGTGAAGCACCTTCAAGGCCGAGAACATCGTGGTTTTTTTTTCCTCATTCACGGGAAAGTTTTCCACGTAAAAGATCCGGTCTTAATCTCCCTCTCGCATCCAGCATCTCAAACACT
>JAOVVI020001417.1:0-24512 GCA_028571085.2 Nepenthes alata
GTAAAGAATATTTATTTTTAAATGCTAAATATAAGAACGAGCATAAATAATAATAAAAAGGCACGATTTTTGGTGACAAAAGAAAAAACTCGATACCCACGGTAATCGAGAAAAATTTTCCGGGTTTCAACCGCCAGGGAAGCAATGCACTATGAAAATCAACTTACAAACCGGGTGGTAACGACGCGCTAACCTAACCGACTTATTCCCGTATCGTGATCCCTACCAATGAACTCTTTGGATTTACCCGCAGTAACGGAACCGGACATCTTCCAGTCTTCACATCAATCTTCCCTCTTTAGCCACTTGAATTTCCGAACACGATCGAGTCTTCTTCTTCAACGAACCAACGTCTCCAATGAAGGTAGAAGAATGAAGTGTTTAAATGGTTAAGAGAAAATGAAGATAAAACTTGTTAGAACATGAAGATCAATCTCGTAACTTTTAATTTTCTCAATAGAAGTTAGATCAATGGAGCATGGACAATTTTCTTCTCAAATGGGGCACGAAACTAGTCTGTCAAGAGTCCTAGGGTTCCAAAATTATAAGTCAAGTATTTATAGAAAGCTCTAAATTCGCATTTAAAAACATGCCCGTTGCTGTATCGATACAATAGTACATATAGTCACGGAATATCCTAATTAGAAAAATGACTCTAACACATACAATGCCTTATTGAAATCTTTTGCATTGAACTTTATCGAACAATTCAATCACCATTTGACAAATTTTTCAATGCAAAGGCATATTAATTGTCATATAAACTAGTAATTATTGATTTTAGTTGTGCCAACGGTTTTTATATAATTTATTTTATGAACACTTATAATAAAACGGGGCAGTTACAATGCGGTTTCGTATGGCATGTGTTTGGTCTTGCATCATAACTATTGAATGGAGATTTAACGCTCCTTATTTTTTATATTAAAAAATAAAAAAAATAGTTTTTTAAATAAAGAATTAACGATGGACATTATATCTCTATCTAATAGTTACAATATAATATTATACAGGCATCATACGGGCTCACATCACAGTGCCCCTCGAGTTCACTTACAATAAATTAGTACTCATTCGATATTACTTAGTTATCAACAATGTTGATGTTAAAAAAATCACATAATATGTAACTACTAAAATATTTGTCAAATTTCTCATATATATGCTAAATAATATGTTTGGTCAATTTCAATAGCGGATCATGCCTTTTTTGTACACAAGCTATGACATAAGTTTACGTTAATATCATTTTAACTAATTTCTGTCTTAGTTATTCATCAATACATACGATTAAAAGTTAATTTAATATGATTTTATATGTAGATTAGTTCCATGAAAATTGAAAATTAGTGTATATTCTATTGGCAATAGCTTCACGGGAAAAAGTAAAGGAAAATTATTTTAAGTGGTTTTAGCCAACATATAATTTCATAATATGCATTGTATTATAATGTTAGCAAGTACTATCGAATGACAGGTTCATGTCCATGCACCCAAATTTGAATATAATTTTATATTTTCTTCACTTGTCAAATTTTGAGTATTTAATAAAAAAACACGAGTTATAATTAACATAAAATTATATATGATGGATCCAATTATATTGTGGGCCAACCCAAGTCCGAGTCAAGCCCATTTACGAGCAAAGCCCCATGAGAACCAGAGCCTAAAATGCCCAAATGACAGGCCCAAACACCGCAACGCATGGTGAGCTAGTGGAGATAAGGACCAATCAAACCAAACAAATAGCCCCCACAACACGACTAATCATTATGGAGGAACCCTCCAACCTAGCAACAACAACTTAGTAAGCATAGAGGCCGCCTATGCAAACGCTTGCCATTGGTAGCTATAGTCAACGATCAGAAAAGGTGCTGCTGCCATGTCGTTGCCGTTATCAGCAGGCCTCGACGAATCACCCGTCGGAAATGCCCTAGCGAATGTTAGCAATAACCATTTGTGGTCACACCACCGTCGCAAGGTAACAACTAACAAATCGACCACCACTATCGTCGGGATAAGTTGACAAATCTTAATCAAACACCTATCGCTAGTCTTGGCACCAATGCCACCTTTACAAAGCATTACAAATGCCCTGCACCATCACAGGAGAAAGAGAACTCCTGAATCGATATACAATAACTCAGAAAAGAACCAAGTTCTCCTTTGATCACACAACTATTTCTTATTCTCCAATTTTCAAAGCCGCTTCCCGTCGAGCGCACCATCGGAGTCTAGCCATCCATCAACTTTTAAAGTCGCTCACCAAAGCCTAACTCTCCATCAGCTCTCAAAGCCGCTCCCTAACGAGCGCACTCACGAAGCCCAAACATCCACAAACCTCACTTCCCCCCATACCAGTGTATCAACGCATTTTCTTACATCTACATTATATATTTCTATCAATTGGAAAATATTTTTGACTTGACCATCAAAAAATAAATTGGAGAGTCAGTCCCGCTAATCATCTGACTTCTCGTTTGTTATTTGTGGTGTACAAGACTTAAGTTTGCAGAGACGAAGTTTAACTCGACGCAGAAGATCCATTAGCTCCCTAATCTATACAATAATCAAAATCCAAAGACGCATTATTAACGCCAACTATGATAAATAACTTAAACGTTTAACCACAAACCACGACATCTATATTCCAGACGAAACGATGGTCAACACCAAAGTACAAGTTAGCTTGCTGACAAGGGACATCGCCCCCAATGGTGATGACATCTTAGTGGGTAGCTAGGCGGGTGAGCGATCTGAGCCCAACGTACACGAACTCACTACCGAGGTGACAGACATGAAGCAAAAGCTCCAAGTATTCTTCGCCCACATGGATGGGTAGTAGCTGGGGGCTCTCCCCCCGTCACTCAAGCTTCGGCCTTGAGGTGAAGAAACTAAACGCAAAGGAATCTGATCGTGAAGACCCCGTGGCCTAACGATGCTGAGGTCTAGGCAACCTCGAGTAGTAGGGCTCAGTCGCGGAGCAAAGCTAACCAAGTCGCGGGACATGTGAGAAAAGCCCAAAGTGGTAGAATCCTTGTAACTCCCGCATCGATAAGAGGCTCATGACCTAAGGAGAGGCCTCGTGCAGCATGTGACCACCACGGGCTGACAGTCGCCGCAAGTTACACGTTGCCTTGGAGACTTCAAAGCTTAGGACCTTCCTTAATGCCAAAACCCCTGACTATCAAGGGAGACGCTCGAATATGATTCTACACTCTCCAGCCGAACTCAATTCGATCATTCGATGAGCTTACCGATTGCTTCCTTTTCCGGTTTGCCTCTAGTAAGAGGGAGGAGAAGCAATCGTGGCACTTCGTCTGCCTTCGACAAAAACAGGAGGAATGTCTAAAATGCTTCCTAACCTGATTCACAGCCAAGGTCTGCAAAATACCCAAGCTTTCTGACATGATGAATTTGAACGCCTTCATCGCCACACTGGAGCCTAGATGGTTCTTCAAACACCTGGTCCACTAGCACCCTCAAACCTTCAGAGAAGTTAAAGTCATCGCCTGAGCTTATATAGCTGTCTAAGAGGCCAATGATACAAAATGCCCTGAGTGCATGGACCGACCTCCCCAGTTGGCAGTAAGAAGAGGAACGGGGACAACAACCGTTCCCGTGAACCCCGAAAGTAGCCATGGTCTAAGTTGGGTGTTTGAATGGAGTACAAGCTTCTAAACCTGTTTCCATTGAACAATGATCGTAAACATTCTAATACAAATTTGGGATGAGAAATTTCCAAAATGGCCCAAATAGCCGAGGAACACATATGGAGGAGACTAAACTAAGTACTGTCACTACCATCGATATCTGGGGTATAATTGTGACATATTGTATTTTATAATTAGAACTCAATAGAGTTTCGACTATAATACAGTCGTCGGCCTAATACAACCTGTACAAAATCCATGTACAACACAAATATACTTCTACAATTCATCACATAGGATCCAAAAGTCACAAAATCACATCCGGCACCAACGTCATAACTTCGGTATGACATTGGCTCGGAATAGATGCCACCAAGTATCCAAATTAATTATAATAACCTCCAAAAGTACAAGCATTCATCGACTACAGTGGAAACTATACTGTAGGTATATCATCATCATCATATGCATATATCAATATTCAAATCCATCAATATACAAAATAAACCATGAGAAAGGTATAATACTACAAAATTAAGTCCATAAGGGTCATCTTCCACATCTTCAAGCTTAGCCGATTCAAATCCTCTATACCGCCTCATCGGGTGCAAACTTAGGCTCATCTCAGGAAAGAAAGTAGTAAGGGTAGCCAAATTCTCAATAAAGCACACATATAATAAGGAACATGCAAATTTCATATTTAAAATTATAATAATGCATATATGAGAGAATAGAGACATATAAGAGATCATAAAACATGATTAGAAAATCATACTTTCATAATAGGTTCCAATTTCTTTAATTTATTTCCTTTTGTTTTCTTAACCTATCAAATCGTATTGAAAACTTATTTTGTTGGGAATCAGGGCCAATAGGTCTTACTAATTAAATGATCGGTCGGTCGTAACCTGTATTGTATTTATTTCTACACAATCGAAAGTCGTCCCCTCCTATTCAAGATCCAAAGGCGGAACGTCTATATACAATTCCTATAAACGGGGCCAATAGCTGCACACGATACTAAAGTAGACAACGACATTCCACTACAATATACTATAACATGTCAAAATATACTATGTGCTGAATAATTATTAGTCCAAGTTCTTAGTTCATTATTTTCTTAGAAAATTCTACTCTTAAACCTAAAATTTTTCGTTCCAACCTTGTTGGAGAACGGTTCATCACTCAATTACTTAATTACAAAATATCCCTTAATAATTTCTTTTTTCATAAGCATATTCAGATACATATTTTTATATTTCTCGTGAGTTTAAATCCTCATGTGATCTTAATTACATACATAATTTCATTTGAAGTTTAAAAGAATTAGAAAATCCTTTTCACATTAAGCAAATTAGAATTTTAAAGCTTTCGAATTATTTTTATAATATACAAAATTAACATATACATAATACATGTATAAATCTTCATAAAGTTTGGAACATATAAGAAATTCTTATAACCATGAGTCAAACATAACTTTAAAAGTATATATAACATAAATTTTAAAGTATATACAAGATAATATAATTAACGTACATGCAGTTAAATATCACTATCCACGTCTCGTAATATTTTTTAAATATGTAAAATTAACATATACAAAATATATGTGCATAAATACCAAATATACGGAGTACCCGTGTCGATAAAGTTAGGGTTATGAATTTTTAAAGCCAAATTATACATAAATTATAATTAATTCGTGTAAAATTAATGGCGATGCTGGTTAGCATTTTTGGTGAGCGTAATCCCGTATAAAACTGTCAAATCGGACACCCAATTGATAAATTAACATGTTCGAGGTATGATTAATCATATTCTAGAGCCATTTTATATAAAAAGTTTCAAAATAAACGGTAAAATCATTTGGGGCATGAGTTTATGGTTCCATGTTCGAAAACCAGTCAAAACTAATAAATCGAACATGAAATTAAAGTATTTACATGCTTAAGTCATAGGCAATACAAAATATAAATTTAATCGAGTATCAAAAAGTAGATACCCAAATAAAATAAAATGAAAGTGCAAAGAAATAAGAGAAAAGGGTATCAGTATACTTGTCTCGGCTTGATCTATCACTTCTCTAACTAGCTCCAAGTTAGAATTGAACCCGAGGACCTTGATCTCTTCTTCCTCTCTCTTCTCCTTCATTCTCTCTCTTTTTTTTATCGTGGAAGCCAGGAAAAATGGTTGAATGAACCCCCGTGGCCCTTTTATTTCGCAGGCCAGCACTTCGGTTCTGCCCCCAGTGCCTGGCGGGCGTTGGCCCATTAGTTTGGGCACCACGCTGCCTAAGGCACTCGGCGGGCCTTTTCTCGTCGACACTCCCCATGATCCCGAAATTTAATTTTAACATGAATTAAACTCAATTTTGATTATATTACCTTAATTATCCGTAATTATGATATTCAGAAACCGTTACATTATAATTCTTTTTCACTTATAGAAATTTCATCCTTAAAATTTAACGAATCTCAAAATTTAATAATTGAAAAAAATCATTTCAGAATTCCTTCTTCACAATCATATGTCATATCCTTGATTAAATGACTTATCATAGAATGTCTTAACCAAATGAATCATCCTAATTTTCAATGTCTAATGTTTCCACTCTGAATCTAGGTTTGAACTCTTTCATAAGACAAATCCTCAATTTCCAACAACGGCTTAGTTCTATCACATGTTGATTTCCTCAGCCATTGATGTAAGGGAGACTTTATGACAATTCATAAAATCTGAAGGCAGCTCGGATTATATTGGCTATTCATTCGATTTAATTCAATACCTTGAACGAACTAATGAACTTCTACTTTAATTCATCTCAAGCCTAAAAAATAATCGATTACATAGAACCTTAGTCTTATCGTAAAATCTTTGGACTGTGGGTCCATATGCTACCGCTGCGCTACTATGATTAACCATTTACTTGCACACTAAAATCACTTACAAGTATTATCCATTGATCAATATTAGACACATAGATTACACAATCCCTAAAAACGTAAGAAAATTCTAAAGATGCCGATATATCTAAGGCAAAACCCATAATCATTATATTACAACCAATATAAGAAACTCGATTGAAGCAATTATCCAAAAGTTTGGTACAGTCTCAAATTACCACCAAACCTCAAAACCCAAATTTCTTAACAATTTATCATTCAAATACCCAAAATCCTTACTGTTCTAACAATCTCGAAGCAAAACCACAATGACTTCTCATCTCACCATTTCATAGCTGCAATATTTCGAATACAATTTTATCTCCCAAATTAAAAGTAGAGCATCCCATTGCTCAGATATTGGGATCTACTTGCGGTTTACCCTACAATATTTCTTACGAAGCATTAAAGACATCAAATCCAAAGGCTCCCAACATCAAATTATCGGTACTAATACTCGTCTTTATTAAAAGACATTGAGATTCTTCTTCACACTTCTAAAGCAGATTTATCCGCTTTCTCTGACACGCGATCATCTCCTTTTTATGACATAACCATTCAGACTCTTAGAATTATTAGATAATAACTATCTCCAAAAGTAATACATATAAGTTCTCAAAGTAGCGACCTCAATTGCTATCTCCAAACAACATATGGAGTAACTTTGATCATGGACCTCTTTCCCATTTAATCTAAAAGCAACCACACACATACGGTGTAAAAAAATATATAATCCTAAATCTTCCTCAAAAATATCATATTCTATTATAATTCATTGGTCCCATTAGGGATCAACCTAAATGACATGGTCGACAATTTATCCTTAATTTCTCGAAAGCTATCCCCACATATCTCACTCCGACGGATACTGATCGCTTCTAAATTAAATGCCCCACGGACGTTGCAACCCTCAAGAAATACTTAATAGACAACTTATCGGATTCAGCTATACCGAAGAAAACTATACATCTATGCGATATCGATCAGTCTTTTCTAAATTTGCCATCGCTCAAACATCTATAAAATCACATACATGCCATCGAAGAAACCACATGCCCGATATAACACTTCCCCAAACCAAACACACCTTCTGTTCTCAATTGAGTACATGGCTAACCACCTTCATGATCCATGATACTGTCCTCAAACAGAGTTTATTAGGGAGGTACAGTATCTAAACTGGTTATCTAATGTGGTCATCGCCAAGAAGAACAATGAAAAATATTAGATGTGTGTCAATTTTACCGATGTGAATAAAGCCTACCCGAAGGACAGCTTCCCATCGACTTGCTAGTGAACTTCACGTCACGCTATGAATTATTGAGCTTCATGGATTGTTACTCGGGTTACAACTATATTAGGATGAGCTCGAACGATGAGGAGTATACCTCCTTTATGATCGACCAGGGACCTACTGCTGTAAGGTCGTGCCCTCCGGTCTGAAGAACGTCGGGGTGACTTACCATCATCTCGTGAATAAGATGTTCAAAACTCAAATCGGTCAGAATATGGAGGTATATATAGACAATATACTCGTCAAGAGTAAGGCTACTGACAACCATGTTCGCTACCTGAATGAGACCTTCAAAGTCCTCTGGTCACATCAGATAAAACTCAACCCTACCAAGTGTGCATTCAATGTAACCTTGGGGATGTTCTTGGGCTTTGTTGTCACACAACGAGGGATAGAGGTGAATCCCAAGAAGGTAGAAGCTATTCTTGACATGAACCAACCTTGGACAGTCAAAGAGGTCCAAAGGCTAATTGAGAGGCTTGCTGCTCTCTTGCGCTTTTTAGTAAAATCCTCGAAGAAGTACCTACTGTTCTTTAAGGACTTGATGAGAAACAAGACAATCGGCTTCCAGTAGATGGTTGAGTGTGAAGCAACCTTCTAGGAACTCAAGGAGTACCTATCAAACTCTCTGCTCTTAACCTCGCCCCAAGAAGGCAAATAGCTGTATCTGTATCTGGCGGTTCTAGGCATGGTACTAAGCTCACTCCTCATTGGGTAGCAAGACAATGTACAACAGCTGGTGTATTATATTAGCAATGTTTTGGCAAACACTGAGAGCCGCTACCTACATGCCGAAAGGATTGCACTAGCCCTTATTTACTCTGCTAGAAAGTTGCACTCGTACTTTCAGGCGGATAAGGTCATCGTCTTGACCAATCAACCGTTAAAGGAAATCTTACAGAAGCTAAACACATCTCGAAGACTGATCACATTGGTCATCGAATTGGGTGAGTTTGATGTGAAATTTTGACCCCGACCGGCCATAAAGGGCTAGGCCCTCGTGGATTTCCTTATCAAAACTACGACCCTAGTTCTCGATGCCCCCGACATCGCCGCTGATGTAGATCGGTTAGAGACCCTAGTTTGGACCTTGCACGTCGAAGGGTCATCGACACAAATGGGTTGTGGAGCCAATGTGGTCCTGCGGACTCCGGATGGATTAGAGATAAAGTACTCGATTACCCTTGGATTTTCGGTCACCAAAAATGTGGCCAAATAGGAAGTGTTGCACACTAGACTCTAGCTAGTGAAGGAATGCTTGGCAAAAGCCCTGGTCATTTACGGCGATTCAGAGTTGGTCATGAATCAAGTCTGTGGAAGTTTCGAGGCATCAAATCCCTTTCTCACGAGGTACATTGCTAGAGCAAAGGGTTTGGCCTAAACATTTGACAAGATCGAGATGATCTACATCATGAGGGAAAAGAACTGGAAGGCAAACCTACTGGTAAAGGCAGCAACGATCAGTGATTTAGAGCAATTCGCTAGAGACATGCGAGAATCCTAATCATCTCGAGCATCAACAACTTTGAGTTTGAGGTGCTACAAGTGGCCAACGGTGAAAATTGGATGACCCCATATAGGAGGTACCTCACAAGCAACCTCCTACCAGATAACCCAAAGGAGGCTAAGCGTATAAAGAGGATGGCTAACTGGTACACCATCATGGACAGAACGTTATACCGTCACGAGTACTCAACCCCCTACATGAGGTGTCTCACATTGCAGGAAGTCAACTACGCAGTGGGCAAGATGTAACTCAACATTTGCGGGTCACACGTCGATGGCAAGAACATTGCCTTCAATATCATGCTGTGGGGCCTCTATTGACCCTCAATGAAGCGCGACACTATATATTACGTCAAAAAGTGTAAAAATTACCAGATCCACAGAAGCATAACCCATCAGCCATACACAGAGTTGCACGCCTTGCAAGCACCCTAGCCATTCGTGCAGTGAGAGCTCAACATACTTGGCCCTTTACCCATAGCCTCCGGATAGAGAAAATTCATCATAGTCAGTATTGTGTACTTCACCAAGTGAGTCGAGGCAATCCTATTGACATGGATTATTGAACAGAATGCAATAGAGTTCGTTTGCCAAAATAACATATGCCGATTTAGTATTCTCATGATTATCGTGACTGACAACAAGATTCAATTAACCGGCAAGCGATTTACTAAGTACTACACGAGCCTATGAATCAGGCTAGTTTATACTTTCATGGCCTACCCCAAGCTAATGAGCAAGTGAAAGTAACAAACTGAATACTGCTGCACGAGTTGAAAAAAATAGCTAGAAGACAATAGGTAGTCCTGGGTGGACGAGTTGCCGTTCATGATATGGTAATACCGAACGACATCGAGGGAGATAACTTGTAAGACACTCTTCAATCTCTGCTACGGGACGAAGGTGGTTACTCCAAAGTTATGCGAAAGAGTTAGAAGACAAAAAGCATGAAATAAAGTAATACTCGAAAGTTCCATTCATTAATTTATTTTATAAAATACAAAGCTTACATCGACGAACGTACATGGTGTAAGAAGGAAAATAAAATACATGGAACAAGGACCCTGCAATGCTCACCTGGATACTAGTTCTAGAAAGGCAAGGTCAAGGAAGACAGCCCCAACTGAAGCACCAAGCAGCCATCCTTTACCTACCCATGGAAGCGTCCAAACTAGGGACCAGGGGCTGCAGAAGGTGAATGGGAAGCAATTCTCTAACGAGGAGGAAGGTGAGATGCTGCCACCCTCATGTAGGAGCTTCCCACTTGGAGATCCTCTGCTAAGTCTGATCATAGCCCTTCGGAAAATGATAGGGCCAGTGCAGCGTCGACAGTTGAGCTCCAAAAGGACCTCTCCCAACAAGTTCCAAAAGTGACCCATCGACGAAAGGAGCTGAAGGGAAGTAACGAGACAATAGAAGTTCGAGACAATAGAAGCAGAGCGATCGCACCTAGAAGTTCCTCCAAAGGCTACAACACCAGACACCAACATGGAGAAGGGAAGTAACGATGGCCCTATGGTCAGACCACCCTCATTACGACATCAAGGAAGTTGAGGGAAGAACATCATGACAGACTTCCAGCACTTTTTTGAATCTCACAGAATTCCATCTAATCCCAATAGGAGGCAGCGAAGGACCTATGTCGGTTCTAAACTCCCACACCATTTAGCTGTTGTGTGTTAGGGATTGACAACGGTTTGGATGAATCAAGAGGAATAATAACGGCAACGCACAGGAAACAAACAACAATCACAAAATAAAAAAAATAAGATACAAGTAATTTTATATGAAAAATCCTCTCCTCAATAAGAGAAAAAAGTCATAGAACGAGACGTTCGAAATATCAACTATACAATAAAAGGTTACACAAACGCCACATATAGATTACAATGATTCAATATCTTGAATCAAACAAACCCGAGTAACAATGAAGACAAGATGGATTGGCGTCTACTCGCTTTTCATCTTCAACTCTCTTTCTTTCATTGATGGTGCTCACAGGTTTATTTTTATAAGTGGTGTTTTTCTCTCTCTGTCTCTCACACGTTTTCTCTCAATCGTACTCCATTTTATAAATCTTAAAGAGAGTTTTGCTTACTTTTTCATTGTCGCCCATTAGGACCGATAGCCGATCATCCTTTAATATATGCAGTCCGGTCACCCTTTGGTCTTGGGAGTCGATCTACTATTTACATTTGCAGTCTGGTCTCCCTTCGAATTAGCAGTTCAGTCGCCTCTCAGATTAGGCAATCCGGTCACATTTTGACATCGGCATTCAGCCCTCGGCCATGGCATCTAGCTGCCCCTTGGCCTTGGCAGCTTGCTACGCACACAAAGCGCCCGTGATCCTGCATCTCAGTATAAACCCCATGTGTCTTCATCCAAATCGCTGGACAGCCTATCAGTCGGGAGTAACTTGTAAGCCAACAGTACGAAGATGATCTATGGAGCAAAGAGTAAGGAGCCCCTCTATTTATAGCCATAGGAGGAGATTGACGAGGCTTAAGTGAGAAGTCATGTCTTCCGGCATCAACCACCGGGAACTGATAAGGAATTGATGCTAGGCCTTGAGTTAACGATGAGATCTTTCCAAACAGAGCAGCGAATCCCTGTGACCTTATACGAAAAGTTGCAAGGTGCTTGGGGAAGGAGTGCAACCCTCTGAAACAGGTTAAGCATTGCCTTAGGAGGGACGCATTAGCAGGCCAGCTGGAAGCGACCCATCATGGCGTGTCAGAAATTGGCAAGGCCTAGTCACTCAAAATAGGGGTTAGTGATAGGTCCAACTATACTATGAACCGACCCAAGTCTAAGTGAGGCCCATCTACAGAGCAAAGTCCTATGAGGACCAGAGCTCAGAAGGTCCAAATGATAGGCCCAGACACGGCAACATATAGTGGGTTGATGGAGATAAGGACCGGCCAAGCTTAGCAAGTAGCCCTTGCGACACGATAAATCACGATAGAAGAACCCTCTAGCCTAGCAGCAACAGTTTAGCCAGCATAGAGGCCGTCGATATAGGTGCCTGTCATTGGTGGCTATAGTCAACGATCAGAAAAGACATTATTGCTATTAGGCTGCTACCGTCGTCAGGAGACCTCGATGAATCATCCTATTAGAATGGCCAGGCAAATGTCAGTAAAGACCATTTGCGATCGCACTACCATCGTAAGGTGATAATCAACATGTTGGCCACGACCATCATCGGGACAGGTCGACAAATTCTAACCAGATACTTATCGCCAATTTTGGCACCAACGCTATCTCTATGAAGCATTACAAATGCCTTGCGCTATTGTAAGAGGAAGATAACCCCCGAATTGGCATACAAGAGCTCAGAAAAGAACCAAACTCTCTTTCCATCATGCAAATGCATTAATATATTTTTTTTGCATCTTTTTATCCGTTGGGAAAGATTTTTAACTTGAATATCAGAGAATAAATTAGGAAATGAGTCCTATCAATTCTCTGATCCATCGTTCGTTGTTTGTGGTATACATGACCTAGGTTCACAAAGACAGAAACTGGACCTACTTGAATTCGACTCGATGCGAAATATCCAACAGCGTTTTTATCTGTATAATAATTTGGATCAAGAGACCCATAAATATAAAACAACAAGGCAAAAATAATGCGTTTGCAATCAATATAGATATTAAAAGATTGCCGCCAACTTTAATTAAATTTATTAACCAATTTACGTAGACTATATGCATGATATAACATTTACATTGTTTGGATAAAGTATAATTACATTTCTATTTGATTATTTTCCAAATGAAAATTTATTATTTTTAGTTATTTTATATCAAAATAAATATCTATAGTTATTCAATTATTATAAGAGTTATTAACATAGTATTTTTACGAGGGTAAAAAAAATCTTAATATATTTGAATAATATTTCTTTGGCTAATACAATTATAAGCTATAATACACAAATATTTGAAAAATATTAATAAAATAAAAAAATCACAATATTTTCTTTGCACTTAGCATGACATTATAATTTTATCGTAAAAATTTAAAAAAATCCTAAAAAATTAAAATGCACAATTTGATACTTTGCTATATCAAAATCCAACAGCACAATATTTTATTACTTTTGACTATATTTTATCTAAATAAATTGATAACCAAATAATTTATTCATCTTATTTATATAATACAAAATATTATTGTATAACAAAGCATATAATCTATATAAATAATCACGATAAAATTTTATATCAATTAATTTATTCAATCAACCAAATAAAATAACTAGCTCAACTAAGATTTTGATTTTTTTTCAAAATAATAATTTTTATAATTTTTTATGAATCCATAATTACAAAAATACCAGGGCATATGCAAATTTTATAAAAAAGGGACATCCCTTTGTTAGATATTAATACGTAATATTATTTTATATTTTTATAAGAATTATTTTGATGGATAACGAAGGGGGCAGAAGGGTAATTTAATCAAAACAAATGTTGTCGATGCATAATCTATAGCGGGCAATCGGCATCAAAGTTCAGTAAATTGCATAAGTGGCAAAACCCTAATGGGTCATCTTGGATAAGGCAGGATTTCCCAGATTTCATGCCAGATTTTCATTGTCATGGCCTTTATACTTCTTGATAATTACTTGGATTTTTCTTCAAATTCAAAAAACCTAATAAAAAAAATCTGGGTATACGAGATCCATTGGTATCGTCTTCGTTAATGGCTGATTGATTTGTTTCTGCGCTGTGAAAGTGCTTCCAGTTCATCAATGTGAGTACTTTGTTCCATGTCTATTTGCTTTTCAAGCTGCTTGCTTATGGCTGAAAACCCAAACTCTTGTTACTGCATAAATGTCTATTTAAATTTGTCGTCGTTTTGTCGGTCAATATTGATCCCACGTCTCCTACTCCGCTGAGTAGATCTGTCTCTGTAGTTTTTGCTTCGCATTTTCACGATACAAAGTGTCGACAATGTGTTTGAATAAATGCTGCAGAGAACAAAAGCTGAATTTGTGCTCCGTTAATTGACTGCAATAATTTTTCTCAGCTTTTGTGCATGACTAGTGATACCTTAGATGTTAGCTCATTTGACTCTCAATAACAACCTCTTAGGGGTTGACATCTCATTCGAAATATGTATTCGGTACATCTATTTCATCAGTTAAATGAAAAAAAAGCACACGAATGAGATTTAAAGTTAAAAAAAATACCTAAATGGTTATTTTTTTAATTTTTTTACTATTGTCTTAAATATTTAATGAATATTAATATTGTAAAAAAAAAATTGTAAAAGATACTACATACAATTTTTTCATAACTTAGAATTTACACTATTGAATCTTCATTTAATGGTGGAGCTCTCCAAAGAGATGTATGCCCCTGAACTCCTCTTTCTTCTCATGAGGTAAAAGCAACAGCTTTGACATGTAAAGTTTCTCATTTCTCTGAAGATGGGTATGTTGGAGGCCATCCATTTGCAGGTCATTGGTTATGTTGTTTAGACAAGAATCTGATTCTGAATGAATAGAAAACGATGTGTAAACTGGATAAGAAACTATTAGATAGAGCAAAAAACAATACATGCATACGACAGAAGAAAATTCTTATATTTATAACCCCTTCTGAACTAAGGGGAAAAACCTTGGGACATTCATATCTAATAATCTCCACTGATTTGAGTTAGGTTATAAAAGCCTATTGCAACTGACATTCCAAGTGCACCATCTAGTAACAATAATTTATCGCAAACTAGAGATTGGTACAAACAGAATAGAAGGGAAAACTGAAAAGTGACTGAAATCAGAACCCAAATCATTGTCCGAGTGATGCACCAATTCTCTCTTATTTATAAACCTCTCTCTCTCTCTCTCTCTCTCTCTCTCTCTGTGCTATCAGAAAATGCCTTTTTGTACTGTTCTACTAGTTCCTGCACTTTCCTTCTATACTAGGCAGGAACATGCTCCCATAAAAGGCAGAGGTCCAAGAGTTTTGGTAGCTGCATAAGTACAGAATTCTCAGTATCTCAGGAAAAACCGTGACCGTGCCAGACTCCTAAACTTCTCGAGCTCTGAAATTTCCGGACTCCACAAACTTTGGGCCGGCCACATGGATGTGGCCGATTCAACAATTTCTTAATTGGTGATTTGGTTGGAGGTAATGGGGATGAACAAAGCAAATAGCTGAGCATTCTAAATTTCTTCAACCAAGAGCAACAAGTTGTGTGTCAATTGCACTTATCCATTGGATATACACTTCTGCCTGGTATCATTTTCATAAGCATCTACCATTCTTATTTGCTTCTTTTGATGTAGTTCATCATGCATTAATTTAGGTTGCAATTCTGTATTCTTACTGTGTATTCCATCATGGATTTGTTTGCCACCATATTGTTTTGAATTTGGGATTTTGGTGTAGAGTCTGAGCATTTTCGAACTCTATTACCAACTTCCAATTTTAATATTGGATGATTATAAATATGTAAGTTTTACCAAGGGAATCGTAGGGCCTATTTATTTGTTTTGGAAGGTAGAAATGTTAGAAATGTGCTTATTTCTACAAGTCAGTGTTATTAATAGTCTTTAGCTATACATCGATCATCTACATATGATTAATGTTGTTGTAAATGAAATCAAGTTACTTGTAGTTCAGCTTAAAATTGTTGGTTGAAACACTTTTGAGCTCGATCAATAAGCTTAGCAACTTGAGTAAAGCCTATTTTTTTGAGATTATTTAAGTGAGAGTAAAATTTTAAAGAAGATATTATTTGGTATAGCTTTTATAATTATCAACAACTCCAAACTTGATTTGTGTAAGATTGATTAAACGTCTGTCCTCAGTTTGTTCAAGCTTAGCTGACAAAGTTGGTGAATCAAACTCAAACCTAATTTCAAGCATGTCAAATAACAAGTTGAGCCTAAACAAGTAATACTCAATTTATTTATAGTCTTATTTATGGCAGTTAATAGTTAATAAGTTAAGTCTGACTATTAATGACATATAAATTCTTAATAAAAATGCTCTTTTAAATCATTATAATATAATATTTTAATTTTATCGTTAAAATTAATGATCTCCAAATGATTAATTTATTTTTTAAATAATAGAAAATGTTACATGGTAACCTAAATATTGATAATAGGACCACACTTTCAGTTCCTCATATGATTAGATATAACCGTATTTTCCAAAATGTAAAACCATCGTGTACAATTAAATACTTACATGAGAAATTATTAAGTAATTTAATGAAAAAAAAATAAATAAATATATATATATAAACAAAATTGATAATAATATTCAGTCTGATTTTCATTTTATATAAAAAATAGTACTTTAAATTTAGCATATATTTTATTTATAAGCTTACAAATTACTATTTATACCTTAGCAAATTCTCAAAACATTGGCAAATAAGCTAAATTTAGAAAACCTTGGAAGATTCTTATGTATAACTGGCATAAAATTATGCTAAACATCATTTGATGTTTTTTAAGTTCTTTAAAATTTTATTCAAAATGGAAAAAACTACAGAACAGATAGATTTGAATAATTTGTCCAAATTTTCATCTTTCTTTATGAAATTTCCAAAAAATACCCTCAGTTTTTCTCAGCTAAACACACCCTTACTTTTCCTTCATAAGGTCACTGAGTGGCTTATGGAACTTCTGAACTCTACGTCCAGCAATTTAGTTGAACTGAAATGTTTTTGGAATTTCAAAACATGTTGCTGGAAATCTTAGACATAGTTGTTTCATGCCATCTCTCCCTTGAGACACGCATTCCCCCCCTCCCCCCCCCCTCCATATTTATCCATGGATCACTGCTGTATTAACTAAAGTTGGTGCTTACTAGCTACTAGGAAAAGAACTGAATGAAGAATGAAGCGCTTAACTCATTTTGATTTCCTAAATGATACATTTGGAAGTAGAATAGACATCTAAATCGTAACTCTTATCTCATATAAGCAGATAATAGCAGTTGAAGATTGATTATTCTTCTGTTGCGTCGGATTAAATGGCTGCAATTCCACTATGCTATAAAATGTTCTATAAAGCGCAATCTCTATCAGCTGCAAAGATTCCAAAAGGCTTTAGTTATGAGTGTCATATCATTCATGACGGGTTTAGATGCTTATCTTCAATTTCCTCCAACATTAGTGGGAAATGGAAAGTTGTACTTGCTGATACCATAATAGCAAGTCGAAAAGGTAGCAAATCAAATGCAGACCCGGAGAATTCTTTTCAGAAAGAAGTACTATACCCGATCTATTATTATTCCTTAGAGTCTAAATCAAGTGTAAAACATCAGATTTTATCAGATTCATATCTAGAGAAACTTCAGAATGAAGCGAAACACCCTACATCAAATTCTACGAATGATACAACACAGCGTGGTGATAGAGCTAGTCTACTAAAAGCAAGGAAAGCATTGGGATCTTTGGACGCATATCTTGCAGCACTTACTGAAGGTAGACTTTTTCCCCTTCCATTTCTAATGTATTAATTTGTCGGAATATACGGTGTGAATATAACTTCAACAGGAATAATGAATTAAAATCTTCATGTTATGTCTTGAAGCACATTCCCAAAAAGGTTATAGTGTTAAAATCGTCCCGTATAATGTGACACATATTTAGATATTTATTAAAAATCCTATATATTTTAGTTGTAAATTATTTGAGAAATTATTTTCACAATGAGCTTGATTGTTGATGGGAAGGACTTTTATTTAATTGAGAGATTGGTCCTCTCCTTGCTCTATAAAAAACAATTTTGACCCATCACATTTATGTTGGTTGAAGGTAGCAGCTTTCAATCATATATAAGCAGGGTAGTTTTTGCAAGGGGGAATAACCACCTGCATTTTTTGTTGAGTTTTTTAGAAAAAAAACGGAAGGGCTCCATAACACATAAGTCTGTGCTCTCTCTAAAGTTAGAGAGAATGACAGAGAAATTAACATCTAGATATATTGTTTTCTTTTGGGCAAACATATATAGTGCAATGCATTTCTAGACACTAAGGATGTTCTGATGTCTTTTCTTCCATCCAGATGCAAAGTCAGAAAAATATGAGTCATCTGCATCTATCAGAAATTCTGCTGATGGAGATTTTGAATCTACCATTATTAGTGATACTGAAACCGGTCAAGCAAGAAGATTGACATATTTTGCGAGGTTAGAAAACATGGAAAGTGACAATTATAAGAAGAAATCTGCAGTAACTCCTCTAGATGACGAAAGCTCCGATCTCTATATAATGTGAAGTATTCTCTCATTTTATTTTTTATTTTTTCTTCAAAAGCTTGAAAGCAGCTTATTCTGTTGCTCCTACTGTATTCAATGACTGCATTATTTTGCCCGCAGAAGTATCTTGGCATCGATAAACATTGCAGTTTCTCTCTTTGAAATGGCAAGCCCGATTAAGAATTCTGATTATAACCTATACTCACTCCCACTGATGTATGGAGCGAAGGTTAATCATTTGATCTTGGTCGGAGAATGGTGGAGGCTTGTGACACCCATGTTTCTGGTACAAGATTGATGATTTGGTCTGTTCTAATTCTGATTTATTCCTATAATTCTATATGTATTCAATATTGAAATCAATGAGATTACAAGATATTGTGGGTTGATGTGTATTTTTGGGTAAGTAATTAATGCTGAAATTAAGAAAAAAGAATGTGCAAAAGCAAAACTTGATTAACTTGATCTAAGGCATACCTTGAGATTAAGCTTAGAATCATTCAGTGGATTGTTCTAAAGGTGGTTGTTTGAGAACGAACGTTAGATTGAAGCTTTTTGCCATAATCAGTAATATGATATACCTCACAATAGGTCTTCCATAGTTATTCTTTCAAGAACTTACAAATATTATCCTTTAAACATGGTACAGGTAAATTAAGTTAGAGTTGAATTAAAGCTTAAATTGAAAGTGCAACTGATAATTTATTCCCTTCTTATGCTACCATGCAATTGGGTTTATTCAAATAATGACTAAAAGGGATTCTTAGTTCTCTTTTGGTGGATTTCCTGAGCAAATTGGAATGAAATGATAAAAATTATTTAAAATTACTTTTGTCCTTAGATAATATTATACTAAATCAGGTGGAATAATGAAATTGGATTTATATAACTAACTTCACTAAGTGGGACTAAGACTTCGTTATTATTATTAGTGTTGTTGTGGTTGAGCAATCCTTGATTTATATTTGCTTTTGCGAAACTCGTTTTTCCCTTCAAAATTGTTTATATGCAAGCATGGATGAGAATATCGGTATTGGTATCAATATCGGTTGTAAACATATCGGTACTGAACATATCAAACAATATGTGTAAGTATTAGATATATTGGAAGAAAAAATTTAAAAATTATAAGCAGATAGAAAAATATAACCGATATATTGTATTATACTGCTAATACGATAATGTATCGGGGGCCCAAATAATGATATATATTGATCGATATTTTCATCCGTGTATGCAACGTAACAAATGTGGCTGTCCACTTAAAAAAAATGTTGCATATGCAGCACTCGGGACTTCTTCACGTCGCCCTCAGCTGCTGGGTGCTTATTTCTTTCGGGCCGCAAGTTTGCAAAGGATATGGGCTATTTACATTCTTCTTGATCTATTTACTTGGAGGAATTTCTGGCAACTTGACAAGCTTCCTTCACACTCCCGAGGCTACTGTTGGTGGATCAGTAAGCATCTTTCATTGATATCACCTCTATATTTCTTGTGGCAAATTGTATTTTCTGCTCGGCTATAATTCTGATGCTTGATTGGTCTTCTGGAGTTTAAATATAGTTGGTGTGAACTTAAATGCATTACTTGCTTGGATAAAATATAGGTATTGGTATTAGTTGCGTCCAAAATGGTCTTACATCGGGTGATACGTATTGATATCAGATGTATTACACACAAAATTGTATCATCGATATGGTAATCTGAGAAGAAAATACTAACCTATACGTTGGAAAATATATATCGGTTGATATGTTATAATATATCATCGATATGGCAATATATTACGATTTTATTACAATATCGGAAAATGCCGATATTAGAGGTCTGCTGATGACATTTCATTACATGGTTACTTGTTTAGAGCATGGTCAGTTGCGATACTTTTGTTAGAGCCATCAAGCACGGTTAATGAAATGCTTGGAGTATTTTTTTTTAACGTGAGAAAATAATTTTGTCAGTATTTTTCTTTAGCCATTGACACCAAGGGAAAATTATATATGTTGGATCCTCATGGCAATCCCCCGTCCTTGTTGCCTGAATACTTAACATTACACATAAGCGGAAATTGGATGATAATATCAGGATCATTATTAATTGTATCGGTAAAGGTACCGCATCGAGTGATTAGCGTCGGTATTGGATGTATTATACGTACTGCATTTGATATGTCGGCTGTAAGCTTATGATTTTTAAAATTTTTTCCTTTGAATGTGTATATACAGATATAACCACAACTTATATCGATACTGATACTGATATTTTCATCCATGGCGTACCTGCATTCTTTATCACAACATATTTCAAGGAAATATCCTTCTGTTTCTGGTCATGCATCCACAATCTTCAACCATTAACAAAGTGTTTTACATGCATAGGGCCCGGTTTTTGCCATTATTGGAGCTTGGCTCATTTATCAAATGCAGAACAAAGGCATGATTTCAAAGGAAATTTCAGAGGAATTGTTCCAGAAAGCCATAATTGCTATGGCCCTCAGCTGCCTACTGGCTAACTTTGGACCAATTGATAGCTGGTGAGTTATTACTCAGGTGTGCCTTATTCTCAGATAATAAGTAGCAACTGTTTGATTGGATATAAGGTATTTGTTAGGCCATAAATGAAAATATTTAACTTTCAAACACAAATTTTCTTTTGCAAATTGTAATATGAGGGGCAAGTATCAGCTACTATCCGCCGATATATTAAAAAATATTGTATCTATCGGCCGATATATCAATGATGTATTGCGGTTTTGTTGCAATATTGGAAAATTTGGGTATTGGAGGGGCCATATCTATATATATCATTGATATTTGATTCCCAGTTGGGGTAGAGAACCGTAAAAGAGGGAATCAATACTGCATCGCCTTTGCCTTTCAAACGCATGCAGCTGCGGGGTTTCTTGTAAAGGACTAAGGTCCAAGACTTACGGTAAACAACATAGAAAAACTGAGAACAAGAACATTGGCCCTGTAGAAATCACATTCTCAGCCTCTCAGGGCTCCCAATCTTCTAAGCACCCAGACCTCATGAAACTTCTAGGCTCTCCCAATGGATCTGAAATCAACACACATGTATAAACCAGTAAAACTAATGGATCATTAATCAACACTCATTTATAAACCAGTATAACTCTTATTACTTTAATGAGGGCGTGTCTCGTACATTGATTAGCTCTTGGGACAATGGCCAACATCCCGAGTACTAATCGGTGTCCCGGTAAACGCCGACGAGCTTATTTTTAAGGACGACTTAATCGGACGATATAACACACTCCCATCAACAAATTATGCTTTTCTGGAGTGTTCATCCACTTCATAAACCAAGAGAGTAGATAATTTCATTTACCACATGCACTTCTACACATAATAAAAGCAAAATCCTTTAGTACCTATAAAAAAAAAGAAAGAAAAATTTGAAAACAAGGACAAGAGGTGATGTGGCATAATGGTCAGTTGCTTTCTTAACTTTGATGAACAAAATGGAAGTTTGGAGTATGTGTCTATGCCATTGATGAAAATGTCATTATCTGTTCAGTTGAGACTGCATTGGGTAATAAATATTAGTATTGGACATTATGAATGTAAATTTATCTTCATGTGACTATATTAAAAGTAAGTTATATACTAAAATATGAGCATTTATAGTTATTTATTTGAAGAGTCTTTGCTAATTTATTAAAATTAATCTTGGCATCTTTCTAGATTGGTCATATATATGTTGATATATGCATAGATCATATGGTGGTTTTTAGCTTCTTAGATAATTTAATTATGTTTAAAACATATGGATTTAAACTTACAAAAGTTATACCTAGCAAATAATAATAATAATAATAACTGATACATATCAGCTAATATATCGCGATATGTCATAGATAGGATGACACATTGGGATATTTTTCCTATATTGTGGCCTCCCCCTATCGATTAATATTGGCCGATATTATACGTATCATATATATTTAGGAGGGAGGGGGCACACTAGGGGCAGGCATAGTCTTAAGTCGGTGTATGTTTAGCATATGCAAGGGTTGTTTAGACATTGCTAAATTATACTATTGACTTAGGCTTCTTAGGAAATTTAGTTATATTCAAGACATACAGATTTAAGCTTTTAAAAAGTAATGCAAAGTAAATAAAAAAACTTGATATATATTGAATGATATTTTGCAATCATGAATGAAAATATCGGTATTGGACGTAGTTATATCAATATCAGACATTACATATAAGTATCAGATATAATTTCTAAAAATTATAAGTTAATAAGGTTATATATAGAAATATATCACTATATTATCTTAATATTGAAAATTGTTGATATCGGGGTTCGATAATGTGACTCATTGGGATAATTTTTCAATATTATTGGTTTCTAGTCGATATTTTCACATATGATCTTTGTCTTTTGTTAAGCTTAAGAGGGAGGAGCATGAGCAAAAGCAAGGGTTGTGTAGATATCTCTAAGTGATACTTGACTTTCACTTTCAAGGCCGAAACAAACAACCGCCACATCTTAACCTAAAAACCAAAGTTTTCCCCTCGATTTGCAGGGCGAATGTCGGTGCGACTTTCACGGGAATCATATTTGGGGTTTTCACATGTCCGATGCAGCGAATGGACGATGCGTCTTCAAAGACTATGCAAGAAGAAGGAATTGCACTTGTTAGACAGCACGCGAATCTTTGTAAGTCGCTAGCCGCTTTTGCCTTCTTCGGCCTCATTCTATGCTCCTTATTGTACTTCACCGAACCGCCTCTCAACACGATGGGGCTCGAAGATCTTCTGAAGATGTCCGAGTAGGGTTACTCTCATCGTATGCTCGGACCGAAGGTGAGAAGGGTTGTATATATTTTGAATATGAAATTTAAGAGTAACTATGATTTCATACTTTGCTATATGGAGTATATTTGGAGATGTATTTAGTCCCACTACTTAGATTTTGCACAAGTTTTCTTTTAGAGCTGAATTTGTTCATATGAAGGTATGTTTGGATTGTGGATGGAAATAAAATATGCATTATTTAAGATTAAATATTAGATAAATAATATTCATATATATATATATATTGAAATTATCAAAATTGATACTATAGAGAAATGGGTGAAAAAAAATTAAAATAAAGTAAGATTTGTACTTAATTTTGACAATTTTGATATAAGTGGGTGTATAAATAGATATATGAATAATATTATTTAATATATATTTTCTTTCTGCTAATTATTGCATGAAATATTTAGTTATGCAATTGTACCATTTTTCTATTTTGAATTGAACTTATATCATATAATGTTACAACTTGAGGACATTTATAAAAATGAAAATAAAAAAGATGAAAATGACTTTTTTTAGAAATTTAAAATATTTTATAAAAGATAAACAAAAAAATATGTTTTTTATCTCAATTTTTCGTAAATTGGGAAAATGTATGTTTTTATTTATATCTTTTATACTTGATCTAAAATTGTTGTATTTGATAAATATAAATTATATTTACAATATAAATAATTATAAAAATGATAAAAGTATGTTTATTTACCTTAATTTAAACATGATTTTTAAAAATACATTTTTTTTTCAAATTACCAACCAAACCCGATAATCAATATAAAGTGATACTAAATATTTTTATAAAATATTTTTCTTCACCCAATTGACTGTAAAGTAAATTTGATTAAAATTAAATTTAGATAAAATATAAATTAAATTTAAATAAAAATTTATAAGTAATAGGTCGAGTCGAGCCAAATAATACCCTATTATCGGGATAGAAAGCCTTAGGTTTACAAGTCCATAAATCAAATCCGATTGGTCTATAAATTTTTTTTATTTTTAATATATTTATTTTAAAATTTATATATATATAAAATATCTAAAAGT
>JAOVVI020001418.1:6272-24510 GCA_028571085.2 Nepenthes alata
GTGAACTAGTTGAGTGCTATGGGCATCAAGTTTAAAGATAAAGTGCTGGGCTTGTAGCTCATGACAATCCTACTGAACTCCTGGGAGCTGATAAGAATCACCATCACCATCACCAATACTGTGGAAAACGGTACGGTGACTTTGGAAATGACAAAAGGAGCCATATTGAATGAAGAGATGAGACATCAGTCGAAGGGTTCCTCTTTCTCTCCGCACTCTGAACTACTGGTTATGGAGTCACAAGGAAGGAGTAAATGCTGCGAACCTAAATTCGGAGAGAAGAATAAAAGTAAGTTATGGTCGAGGTATTAGAACCTTGCGTGCCACTACTGTGGGAAGAACGGTCACATTAAAAAGTACCGTTATAAGTAGAAGCGTGAGAATGAGAACAAGGAGAATATGGTCGTAAGGGACGAGATGAGAAGAAGGTCTTGGTCTCGATTTCACTGAGGGTGACCTCTTGTTGACATATGAGATGGCCAATGTGGTAAATATGACTAAAGATGAGTTTGATTGGGTGGTGGATACTGGTGCATCACTCCACGCCACGTTGAGAAGGGGACTGTTCACATCTTATACTTTCGGAGATTTCAGAGCGTTAAGAATAAAAAATGAAGGGACGATCCGGGTTATTAGAAGAGATGATGTGTCCCTTGTCACCAACAATGGGACGAGATTTTACTAAAGGACATACGATATGTGTGAGATATTCGATTAAATATAATTTTAGCTGGAAAATTAAACGATGAATGATATTGTAACACCTTCAGTGAAGGGGGTTTAAAAGTTGTCCAGAGGATCTCTAGTCATTGCCCGTAAAAGGAAGGTCTTTGGCTTGTATGTGTTGCAAGCATCTGTCATAGCCGGAGAGGTGCACATTACAAGGAGTGAGGAGTCCCCTAACTTGTTGCACCGTTGGTTGAGCCTCATGAGCGAGAAGGAACTGAATAGTCTAGTCAGGAAGGACCTTCTTCGAGGTATAAAAGATGCCAAACTAAGGATTTGTCCCCCTTGTATGGCAGGGAAGCAAAGACGGGTTTCATTTCTCGAAAACC
Organism: Nepenthes alata; assembly: GCA_028571085.2. NCBI lineage: Eukaryota > Viridiplantae > Streptophyta > Magnoliopsida > Caryophyllales > Nepenthaceae > Nepenthes > Nepenthes alata. Next base: position 7,328 of record JAOVVI020001418.1, read on the forward strand.
CGTCCACTAAGAAGGCTAAACTGCTTGATTTGGTTCACACCGATGTATACAACCTATTCAAGAAGAAGTCGTTTGGTGGAGCACAGTATTTTATCTCGTTTATTGATGATTTTTTAAGGAAGTTGTGGGTTTATTCACTTAAGATGAAGGATCAAGTCTTCAGTGTCTTTGAACATTTTCATACTCTGGTGGAGAGATAGATGGGGAGAAAATTGAAGTGCATTCGGAGCGATAACGAAGGCAAGTATATCGAAACTTTTAATACATACTGTCGGTCACATGGTTTTCGGCACCAAAAGATCCCACCAAAGACACCGCAACTAATTGGGGTGGCCGAGCGGATAAATCGAACGTTGATGGAGAGAGTCCGTTGTGTACTCTTAGAAGCAAAGCTCACCGGTTCATTTTGGAGGGATGTTTTGAGAATCGTAACTTATGTCAACAAAAGGTCATTAAGCAGGCCACTAAATGGGAAAGTTCTAGAAAAGGTATGACATGGTGTGAAGGTATTCTACAATCACTTGTGAGTGTTCTAATATGGAACATTTGTGCACATCCCAAAGGACGAAAGGATAAAGTTAGAGTTGAAGACGAGGGAATGCATCTTCCTTGGTTATGGGGAAGACAAGCCTGGATATCGACTCTATGACCGAGCAGAGAAAAAACTCATCCGATCAAGGGATGTAATATTCGTCGAGGATGAAATGATCGAAGATGTTGGAAAGAAGACGAAGGTCTTTTCCAACAGTGACAGCGGCCGAGCTGCTAATATAAGTTTTGAGCCTGTCTGTCCAGCAGTGGTTCATCTGGAGGCCGACAGCCATGATATTGCCGAAGTGGAAGGAGACCGAGGGACTTTGATGCTCGATGAGCTTGAGGATGTGCCACTCCTCATGATATTGCTGAGTTGGCTGAGAACATTCTAATCTGGCGATCCTTAAGAGACTGAAGACTCTTCATTAGTTTGTTAGCCAACGAGTATGCATTACTCACTGATGGAAGGGATCTGGAAAGTTTTAAAGAGGCCATGGATGATGAGTACAAAACGGAGTGGATAGAGGCCATGCAGGATGAAATAAATTCACTACATGAGAATCACACTTTTGAGCTGGCAGAGTTGCCAAAGGGGAAGTGAGCACTGAAGAACAAGCGGGTCTTCCATCTGAATACTGACAATCGCAGTTCATAGTTGAGGTACAAGGCAAGACTAGTCGTGAAAGAATTTAGTTAGAAGAATGGTGTTGATTTTGATGAAATCTTTGCCTCGGTTGTAAAGATGCCTTCAATCTAAGTAGTGCTCATATTGGCTACTGTTCTTGATTTGAAAGTGGAACAGTTAGATGTCTGGAGAACATTTCTCCATGGTGACCTCAAAGAAAAATTCTATATGAAACAACCAGAGGGATTTAGAGTCAAGGGGAAGGAACGATTGGTGTGTTGTCTAAGGAAGAGTTTGTACAGTCTAAAATAGGCCCCTAGACGTATAAGAAGTTTGAATCTGTTATGGTCAGTTAAGGCTACCGAAATATTACTTCAGACCATTGTGTTTTTGTGCAGAGGTTCTCCAAAAATGATGTCATTATTCTTCTACTGTATGTGGATGACATGCTGATTATTGACCGAGATACTTCTAGGATCAAGAAGTTGAAACAACAGCTCAGAAAGGCATTTGCCATAATAGACTTGGGGTCGGCGAAATAGATCCAGGGTATCAAGATTTTTCCTGACGGCAATGCAAGAAAGTTGTGGCTATCTCAGGAGGGTTACATTGAGAACGTGTTTCAACGTTTCAATATGGAAAAGTCGAAGGCGGTGGCACTCCTTTGGACGGACACTTTAAGTTAAGAAACCGGCAATGTCCTTCTTCGGATGCTAAGAAGGAAAGTATGAGAGGTGTACCCTACTCCTTAGCCATATGTAGCCTGATATATGCTATGGTGTGTACGAGACCAAACATCGCTCATACCGTCAGCACACTCAGCCTTTTTTTTATCAAATTCTAGAAAGGTGTATTAGTTTGCGGTAAAGTAGATATTGAGATATCTCCGAGAAACATCTAAATTGTGCTTGTATTTTGGAGATGACAAACCATACCTAGTCGGATACACTAATGCCAACATGGTTGGAGATGTTGATCCCAAAAATCTACCTCAGGGTACATTGTCAAGTTTGCAGGATGAGCTGTTTCTTGGCAATCAAAGTTGTAGAAGTATGTTACTCTATCTACCACAAATGTAGAGTTTATTACAGTGACAGAGGCTAATAAGAAAATGCTATGGATGAAGAAATTTATCCGGGAGATTGGCTTCAAATAGGAGAGGTACGTGCTACTTTGTGTTAGTCAAAGTGCAATCCACCTCTGCAGAAAATCCTCATTCCACTCCAAATTGAAGAGTATTGATATTCGATATCATTAAGTGCGAGATGTTGTTGACTCCGTGTTGTTGGTACTCGACAAGGTCAGGATTGAAGAGAATGGGTTGGATATAATGACCAAGGTACTGATGAAGCACAAGTTTGAAATTTGTCGCAGTGTTGCCAATATGATGGATGTCATCCCCATACGGTTTGGATGGACCCATATTCGGTTGACAGACAGATACTAGTTGAGGCCAGTCGAACAAATGTTGGCAGAGGCTGGCCAAACAAATGTTTGCTAAGGCCGGCCAGACGGAATCTCGCAAGGTTGACTAGGATGAAGTCGGCCAAACTGCTTGTTCGAAGACAACCAAATAGCTTATACTAAATGATTCCGGTCTCACAAATCCAAAAATTAAAAAGGGTGCGAATACAATGAGAAAAATAATGAGTGAGCAGGTATAACAAACCACCTGTAAAGTCTAGAATATGTAACCGACTTGCAAAGTACGTGACCAATTTGTAAAGTAGGTGACCGACTTACAAAGTAGGCGCCGCTGGTGAGGAGACTCATTTGTACGTATATAATATATATATATATATATTGATATTGCTGCTACACTGGGATAACAAAATAATACAGGGAGTTGTGTTTTATTATTGTATTATGTTCTCTGAATTTCTGTAACCAAAATTTATATAGTAAAATTTATAGATTAGATATCTCATGATTTCTTTCTCATATTTACAAAAGAATTTTCATGTAAAATTATGTGTATCTCATTTCTTTCTTTCCCTTTTGTGATTATTGTTCGTCATTATTATCATAGTGTTCTTTCCTTTCAATCCAACTCTTACCAGCCAACCCCCCAACACTTGCTTTTGTATTTCAACTAATTCACCCTGTTGTTGATTTTGATGAGATCCCTAGCACCTCTTCTTCATGAGAGAGTTCTTTCTTCTGGAACCGGTTATGGATTGTGTTTCTATTCATTGAGCCCCTTTCTTGGTCAAATAATTGTTTTCACTTCTACAAGTTTAGGTTGTTGCCCCAACCAGATTTTTTGTTCCTTGTGCTTTAAATTGTAAATTTCAGGTAGCTATGTTTGAAAGAGTTCCTCATTCTTTAGAACTTGTTCTTTTGGATGTTGATGTTTCAAAGCCTCCAGTGCTGATGTTATCGAGTCTCCGACTCTTTTTGGAGAGTTGCTCATTCTAACTTTGTTCATTTGGTAGGTTTGCATCTATTTTGATTTTTACCAAGTTTTGGGTGATGCGTTCTTGGATTCGAGTTATTGTACAGATTAGGGAGCTACTTGATATTCCGCGTCAGGTCGAATTGAGGCAGGTCCAATCTCTATCCCTGGTAACCTGTGTCCTGCGTAACACAATGAACAAATAAGAAGTCAGAGAATTTATGGGACTCACTTATTGATTTATCCTTCAATACTCAAATTAAAAATCTTTCTTAATGGATGGAAAGATGTGAGAATATAAAGGAATACATGTATGCACTTATGTGGGGAAAAGTGAGTGATATCAGAGGGATTGGCTTCGATGGATGCACTCGATGAGGAGCGACTTTTGAGGAAAGCCAAAAAGCTTGGTTCCGGTAGTGCGCTCTGTGGGGAGCGGCACTGAAGGAATGGGAGAGACAGGGAATAATCTCTGTTTGGGATCATCTCTTCTCTTTTCCTCCTACTCTTTTTTCTCCCTTCCTCCCTCCTCCAGAGGTGGGAAAGGGATACTTATAGACGATGATCCGATGTGACATTAGCGCCAAAGCTTGGACAGCTATCGTGATGAAATTGGCAGGTCACTGATTGTTGATAGAAGCCACAAGTGTCAGTTGTCATTTTGCCGTGGTGGTGTGACTGCAGATTGTCCTTGCTAACATTCGCCAGACCATCTCGGTGGGTGATTCGTCGAGCCATGCTGGCGGTGGTAGCGGCCTGATAGCAGTAGCGTTCTTTCTGATCGTTGACTATGGCCACCAATGGTAAGCATCTACCGCATCGCCATCCTTTGCGCTGGCTAGGTTGTTGCTGGTGTGTTGGAGGGTTCCTCCACCGTTATTGGTCATGTTATAGGGGGTTACCTGTTGGGCTTGGCCGGTCCCTATCTCAATCGACCCATTGTGCACTGTAGAGACTGGAACTACTGTTTGGACCTTCTGGGCTCCTGTTCTCGTGGGGCTTTGCTCAGGGACGGGCTCAGTTTAGACTTGGATCAACCCATAGGATAGTTGAACCCATCACTAGCCTCCCATGTCAGGTGACTAGGCCTCGCCAGTTCCAAGTATATTAGTTGATGGGACATCTATAGCTGGGCTAGCTCATGCGTTCCTTCACGAGATGCTCAATCGCTAGTTCTCGAGGGTTGTGCTCCTTTCCTAGGCGCCTTGCAGCTTTCCATACAGGGACGCAGGGATTCGTTGCTATGTTTGGAAATATCTCGACACTAATTCTAAGTCTAGCATTGATTCCTTACCGGTTCCCGGTGATTGATGCTGGCACGCGTGACCTCTCACTAGCAGCTCGTCGATCTCCCCCCTTGGCTACAAATGGAGGGGCTCCTTGTAGTTTTCTCCACAGTTCATTTTCACACCAGTCAAGTGGGGTGGGAGTTCAAAGTCGGCATTAGTCCTACGCTGCTTCGTACTGGGATTGAATGGTGTTCTGTGAGATTTGAAAAAGTACTTGAAGTCTATCGTGGTACTCCTCACTCAACCTCTTTGATGTTGTAATGAGGGTGGTCCGATCATAGTGCCGTCATTATCTTCCTCCTCTAGTTGGCATTTGGTTGTCCTCCTCTTAAGGAGCTTCAAACCGTAAGCATCCCCATGTCGTAATGAGGGGGGTAGGCATCCCCGTCCGGAAAAGGAGACTGCTTGCATGCGGCCGAACAAGTTGGAGTGCCAAATTGAGGCTATTACTGCGGAGACGCGGTGGGGCTTGAAGTGAGTCGACCATTTCTCCCGTGCTCTGTCCGAGTTTGAGGCGAGATTGCAAGGGCTCACTGAGGACTAAGGGAGACCAGAAGGGTGCCTAGGAGGAGGGGCCGATTCGAGCACCAACTCTGGCCCAGTATGGTATCCCCGTTACTACTGTGTTCCCGCACGAGGAGCCCATACCGTGCCTTCCCGTTGCTATTGATGAGGAGGCTCTTTTCAACGACTGGATAGCTAATGTCTTGATGGGGGAGACTGACAAGGGCCACGAGGTGGCGGGACCCAGAACGACGGGGGTTGACATGACCATCAGGTTGCTGAAGTGCGTTTCCTAAAGTCTTTGGAGCCTGGTGCTCCGGAGGTAGTCGAGGCAGCCAAGATTGTGGAAGTTACTGAGAGACTTTGTCTAAAGCCCTCGAAGCCTGAGGTTCAAGTAGAGGTGGAGGTTGAGCCTACTACCGGAGTGGCTGAGGAGGGTGCCGAGGAGTTTATTGAGGAGCCTCACTTCGAGCCCCCTGCACTAATGATTCTGGAGGCGGAGGAGCCCGAGGACATTGTGGAGATTGCGGAGGCACCTCCTTCCGTGCCTCTGGAAGTTGAGACCTTGGATCGGGAAGAGCCTGCATCAAATTGCCCACCCTCGGAGAGGCTGTCTCTGGTCGTGGAGGTTTCTTGTGTACCTTGTTTCATTCATTTGCTTTCGTTGTCACTTCAACTGACTAATTTTTTGCTCCTAGTTGTAGTAGAGGATCCACCAACTAGTTGCCTCCACCGACCGTATGGCCCAGAGCCACATTGACCTGGAGGAGCTCGGAGTTGCGGTAGAGCGGGTCTCCCGTTCCAAACGTGAGCTGTCTGAAGATAGGGTGAAGATCTTCTCCCTCAAGGACTCGCTACGCGAGCTGGAGCAGGATTGTGCTCGCCTTCAAGATGAGAACCTTCGGCTCGAGAGGGAGCTTTTGACCTCTCTCAGCTCGGATGAGATGGGGGAGCCTTGGAGCATAAGTACTGGGTGGCATCAACCTCTATCACCGCATTGTGGATCTGGTGGCTCTAGGCTTTCTAGTCTCGATTTTTCACCCAAGGAATGCTAGTGGTTGGAGGTGGTTAGATCTGTTGGGCTCTGCTTGTGATGCCGCCGAGCCCTCGTCTCATCCGCAAGGGATCCCCCAACATTCGGATCATTCTCCCTCCGGGCAATAAGTCAATTTTGTATTTTTCTTGGGCAGATGGCCCTCTTTGTACATATTGATTGTTATAATGAAGTAAGTAGACCTTTGAGGGTGTCATCGTTGGTGTACATGGTTGCATACCTTTGAGGCTCACTAGGGTTGGTTGGGTTTCATGGCTGCAGCCACCAGGCTCGGGAGGTGTTGTAGGCCGTCATTTGCACGTGGCCATCGGTGTTCAGTCCTATCGAAGGACGTTGTAACTATTTTGCATTTGGTTTTAGCTCACTGACCATCGTCAACTGATAATGCTCTCTCATTTGAGAGGAGGTCGCCACACTCATATTGTGAAAGCCCACTAAGGTTTTTGTAGTCGCTTGATGGGGTGGTCCGACTCCATGTAGGTAAGCACTCAGGCCGTGATGTTCAATCTCACATGAGCTGCTTGGTTACATGATCGAGTTTCAAAATTTAACCGTAGATTGGCTGCTTAGTAATGGGTCTGAAGTTTCTTGACTATTTATAGGTCGACGTACCAAGTCCACTAGACCTAAGGACAGTCTAGATTATTTGATTTTGTAAGACAATAAACAAACATTTACATGAACAATCAAATATGAACAACCACTTATTTTATTAATGTGATTATGGTACATGCTACAAGCACTTTGAATGATACATGGTAAACCTACTTCGATTTGATTGAGGCTTATTGGTAGTACCTTTTGGGGCATGAGGTGTTTCAAGTCCTCAGAACCAGTTTGCCATCTTGGATACATAGCTTGTACACATTGCTTTGGAGGATGGCTAAGAAAAGGAACGATCCTTCCTAGTTGAGGGAGAGAATGTTCTTGTGGGCAATTTTTTTCGTTACTTCTATACTTCGTAACACTAGGTCTCCCACTTTGAATTGATGGGCTTTTACCTTTTTGTTATAGCACCATGCAATCTGTTACTAGTAAGCTGTTGTTTGTAGGCGTGCTGTGTCTCGGCTTCTTTGAACAAGTCAAGATATTCTTGAAACTTTTGGGAGTTCCTGAATGGGTCAAAACATTTGATCTGAGAGTTAGAAAGGCAGACCTCTACTAGGATGACCGCTTCAATCCTGGAATATAGGCTAAAGGGACTTTCTCGAGTCGGCTCACTTGGGGTAATCGTGTATGACCATAGGATGGTAATTCGTCTGCCCAAGAGCCCTCAGTATCCTCTAACTTTGACTTCAGTCTACGCAGTAGTGTTCTGTTCATCACCTCCACTTGTCCATTAGCTTGTGGATGAGAAATGGAAGTGTGGACCAGCCTTATCTGTAGACTCACATAATACATGGCGAACCGTTTGTTACTGAATAGGGGTCCATTTGTCAATCACTATGATCTCAAAAATTCTGAACTGGCAAATGATACTCTAACAAATGAACTTCGTCGAGTTCTATTCAGTCATCCATGCCAGCGGGGATACTTTGACCCACTCGGTGAAATAATCAATACCCACTATAATGAACTTCCTTTTCTTGGACGCTACGGGCAGAGATTTGAGTATGTTGAGTCCTCACTGTGCGAACGGCTAAGGGGATTGTGGGGTGTGTAGCTCCATATGTGGCTGATGAGTCACGTTCTCATGGATCTGGAAATTGTCACATTTCTTCACGAAATCCATGACATCAATCTTCATCGAGGGCTAGTAGAAGCCTTTCCGCATGATCTTGAAGGCCAAATTCCTTCCTCCAATATGGGACCCATAAATACTGAGGTGCACCTTGCCTAACACATAATCAGCCTCTTCTGGCGTGAGACACCTCATGCAGGGGGTTGAGTACCTATAGTGGTACGATTTTTCATCCATGATAGTGCATCATCCTGCTATCTTACTAACGTGCTTGGTTTCCTCTAGACCCTCTGACAGGATGCCGTCGGTCAAGTACGTCTTGTACAGGGTTATCCAATTGTTATCGTCGGCCACTTGTAGAACCTCACAATCAGGGTTGTCAATACTTGGGATGGCGAGGAACTCCTATATGTCTTTGGCATAATGTTTTGGGTTCCCTATCACTACTGCCTTTATCATCTGGTCTGCCTTCCAGTTTTCTTCTCCCAAGACATAGACTAATTCAAATTTGCCAAAAGCTTGAGTGAATCCCCTCGCTTTAGCAAGGTACTTCACGAGCAGAGGGTTTGATGCCTCGAAATTTCCTAGGATCTGATTGATGACCAACTTGAGGTCACTGTAGACAACTAGGGATCTTGCTAAGCATTCCTTGGCTAGTTGGAGTCTGGCTAACAATACTTCATATACGGCAATGTTGTTGGTAGTTAAAAATCTGAGAGTTATAGAATGCTTTATCTCCGACCAGTCTAGAGTCCTCAAAACCATGCCTGCCACACAGTCGATCTGTGTCGACGACCCATCAACATGCAAGATCCAAGTCTGAGTCCCAGTTGGTTGGCATTTTTGGTGAGGTCAAGAGCATCTAAAACTTGGGTTGCTGTCTCAACGATGATGTCTACGAGGGCCTGGCCCTTCATGGCTTTCCATGGAAGGAACTCCACATCGAACTCACCCAATTCAACAGTCCCTTTGACCGGTAGTCTAGAGGTGTCCAATTTCTGTAAGATCCCTTTCAGTGACTGATCTGTTAGGACAATGATCATGTGTGCCTGGAAGTACTGGCGCAGCTTCCTGGCAGAGTATATGACGGCTATAGTGATCCTTTTGGCATGTGGATAATGGATCTCGGTGCTCGTCAGGACCTTACTAATATAGTACACCGACCGTTGTACGCCGAAAAACTCATGGATAAGGATTAAACTTAGTGCCATGTCCGAAACCGTCAGGCACACATACAATTTTTTGCCTTCCTATGGTGACATTAGGAGAAGAGGGTTGGAGAGGTATTCCTTGAGCTCTCAGAAGGCTATCTCACACTCGGCTGTCCACTAGAAGCCAGCTGCCTTGGTCCCCTTAAAAGCTTGGAAGAATGGTAGGTACTTTTTTGAGAATTTTGCCAGGAATTGGAAGAGGACAGTCGGCCTTCCAATGAATTTCTGAACATCCGTCACGGTTAGGGGTAGACTCATGTCGAGGATGGCCTTTATCTTCTCGGAGTTCACCTCGATTTCTAGTTAAGAGACGATGAAGCCTAAGAACATTTCAGATATCACACCGAATGCACACTTGGCCGGGTTTAGCTTCATTGGGTGTGCTCGGAGGATTCCAAAAGTCTCATTTAGGTCATGAACATGGTTATCAGTGGCCTTACTTTCGACGAGTATGTCATCCACATACACCTTCATGGTTTATTTGTGTTTTGAACATTTTATTGACGAGTCTTGGGTAAGTGGTGCTAGCATTCTTTAGATTGAGGGGCATGATTTTGTAGCAATAGGTGCCCTAGTTGGTCATGAAGGAAGTGTGATCTTCGTCCTCTTGACTCATTCTGATCTGGTTGTACCTCGAGTAAGAATCCGTGAAGTTAAGCAGCTCGTGGCCGAACGTGGAGTCTACCAGCAAGTCAATCCTTGGCAATGGAAAACTATCCTTGGGATATGCCCAGTTCATGCCTGTGAAATCAAAGCACATCCACCATTTTTTGTTACTTTTTTAACAAGGACGATATTTGATAGACAATTTGGGTATTGGATTTCCCTGATTAATCCTACATCGAGTAGTTTCTTCACTTCCTCACGTATGACGATTAATTTCTCGACCGAGTGGTTCTTGCGTTTCTGTCAAACATGCTTGTGACCAGGATCAAGGCCTAACTTGTGGACTATTACCCCAATCGGTATCTCTAATATGTTAGCAGGCATCCATACGAAGACATCAGAATTATGCCTAAAGAAGGCTATGAGCTGATCGTGGAGGAAACCCGACAGGGAGCTCCCAATCTGCATGCACTTCTTAGGCTCGTTGGGGTTCAAAGGTAATTGGTCGACTTTCTTGACTGAGCTAGCAATAGGGTAGTCTCATCATGGAAGTTGACATCTTCAATCAGCTAGTTGAGGGTCACCGGAATGATCTAGGATAGGTAGCATATCCGGCCAGTTACCTGATTGCTTAGGACCTCTTCGACACTGTACGGGGTCAAAAACTTCATCTTCAGGTGGGGGATCAATGTCATAGCCTTGAAAACGGTCAGACAGGGTTGTCTTTAGATGATGTTGTAGATCGAGGAGAGGTCCTCTACTAGGAATATGAGCATCCTAGAGGCTGTCCTGGGGTAAGCCCCCAGTGTGACCTCTAGTTAGATTACACCCTGGACGAGCACCAGCTCGTTGTCCAATCTGTATAGGAGTCCCAGCGTCTACCACAACATTATCCTTTCCTAGATTATACTGGATGTCACAATCGTAGTTCTTCAACAATTCTAACTACCTCCGCTCCCTCATGTTGAGTTCCTACTGAAAAACTAAATATTTCAGATTCTTGCGGTTGGTGTAAATAATAAAGGTCTCTCCATATAAGTAATGTCGCCAAATCAGTAAAGCAAATACTATGGCGGCCAACTCCATGTCATGAGTCGAGTATCGAGTCTCATAAGTTTTCAGTTGTTTAGACCCATATGCTATAGCATTTCCGTACTGCATTAATACACAGCCCAAACCTCTCAACAAAGCATCACAGAATCCTTCAAAACCTCTCGAGCCATCGGGAATTGTCAAAATTGGTGCCAATGTCAACCACCTCTTAAGCTCTTGGAATCTTACTTCAGATTGTTCGGTCCAGATGAACTCTGTGCCCTTTTGCGTCAGCTTGTTCAATGGCACTGCAATGCTTGTAAAGTCTTTAACAAATCTACGATAATAACCTGTTAGCCCAAGAAAACTACATACTTCACTTGGCGTTGATGGTTGCAACCATCCAAGGACTGCTTTAATCTTTGCCGGGTCCATGGATATTCTAGTTCTGGAGATAATGTGACCAAGAAAAGTCACCTAACTAAGCCAGAACTCACATTTGTTAAATTTCCACAGAGTCGAGCTTGCCTTAGCATTCTTAGTACCAGTCTTAAATGTTCCTCGTGTTCCACTTTGGTTCGGGAGTATAACAAAATGTCGTTAATGAACTCCACCACAAAATGTTTAAAATGTGTCTTGAACACTCGATTAATCATCTCCATAAATGTTGCTGGTGTATTAGTTAGCCCAAATGACTTCACAACAAATTCATAATGCCCATAACGTGATCTAAAGGTTGTCTTGGCAATGTCAGATTCGTGAATGCATAGCGTATGGTATTCAAAATGAAGGTTGATCTTAGAGAAAACTTTTACTTCCTTCGGCTGATCAAATAGATTATTGATCCTCAGAAGCATATATTTATTACTCACTATCATCATGTTAAGTTCTTGATAGTTGATGCATAATCTCATGGACCTATCCTTCTTCTTTACAAATAAGACGAGGGCTCCCCAAGGCAACGTGCTAGGCTAAATGAAACCCAAATCTAGAAGTTCATGTGACTGAATCTTGAATTCCCTCAGTTTTGCTGGTGTCATGCAGTACAGAGCTTTGGAAATAGGGGTAGCTTTCGAAATCTGCTCGATTGCAAAATCCACCTCCCTTTCTGACACAAGACCTGGTAACTCCTCCGGCATAACTAGAATTTCTTCTAGCTTAGCTTGTAGAACGTCTCCTACCGATACACACGCTAAAAAAACCTTACAGCCCCCAATCAACAAATGTCTAGTGTTCAGTGCCAATATGCTTGGAAGAGAAACTTTGTTGCCAATGCCTTAAAACTCAAAAAGTGGATGTTTAGGCAGATTAAAACGAACAATCCTTTTAGCACAATCAATGCTAGCATGGCAAGCAGCCAGCCAATCCATTCCGAGGATTGCGTCAAATTCTAACATATCAAGTGGAATCAAATCTACTCGCAGACAATGATCCCCTATAGTCTCTCCGACAGGGGTGGTTATAACGGGAGTAAAGTCCAATGGCCTTGGCATGACCCCCAAGTGAGGTATAAAATGAATCGACATAAAGGAATGGATTGCCCCAGAATCAAATAAAACGTAAGCAGGATAGTCACAAATATGAATAGTACCTTACACCACATTCGGCGAATCTTGGGCCTACTGCTCAGTGACTATATAAACTCGTCCTGATTTCTGCGGCCTTTGTTGTCTAGCTTGCCCCACCACTCCTTGTTTAGGCGCTTGACAGTCCTTAATGAATTTACCAACCTTGCCACAATTAAAACATGTTTGGAGTGGTGGATGCTCTCTGGAAGACGGTGCTGAGGGATAAGTTGAAGGATTAGTAGATATGGGCAATACTGTCTTGCAATTCTTTGTGAGGTGTCTCGTCTTCTGACACTTGAAGCGTCACTTGCCCCCTCCATGACCTTTGGTATTCTAGCATTTTCAAATTGAAGGCTACAATGGTCTACTCACAGTCGAGATGATTGCTATTAGTTGAGCTTGGCCTCTCTGGAGTAAGGTTTGTTCAATGATCATTACACTTTTTAGCACAGCACCATATTCTACCAGGTTAAATGAAAGCAATTGCATCTAGATGATGTCATTCAGTCCATCCTGAAATCGCCAACTTTTCACTCCTCGTCGTCCACCAAGTAAGGGGCAAATCAGGATAGTGCGGTGAATTGTGCCTCAAATTGTGCTACCGTCATGTTCCCTTGGTGCAAAGGCATGAATTCCGCCTCCTTGCTAGCTCGTACGCATGAGGGAAAGTATTTGTTGTTAAAGCGGTGTTGAAATTCTTCCCAGGTTATTTCATCGGTTGTCGTTTGCAGTTCTCTCTTTAACATGTTCCACCAGTAATTCGCCTCTCTTACAAAGCGATGAAGGGATAGACAAACCTTGTCTGTGGTCCACAATGAATGACTTCAAAAGCCATCTCTATTCTTGCCATCCACGATTCGGCGAGCAGAGGGTCAGGTAGACCCGCAAACTCCAAAACCCGTTGGTCCAAGAAATCACACATCACTCGATGCTCCTTATCTTGCACTTGCTGTTGATCTCCAATTGCCGATGAGGTAGTACCTTTAGGTCCCATGACTTGCACGCTAATTGCTTGATTCACCAAATACTCCATGTCGCCACGGGCCTTAGCCATTTCTTCCGTGCTAGTGTGGTTGGGTGCACTGTGTGATCCGTCTTCATTAACACTTAGTTGTTCTAACATCCTAAAATAATAAACAAGGTTAGTTTTTTTTACAAAGTATCACCTATTAATCTAAATCCCTGAGTACCACCCGTATCGTCAATCCTCAAATATATTAGTGAACCTAGGGATTTCCACGAATCTCCTAGACTCCTAAGTCTTCATTTATCTTCACATAATCTAACTTTTTCTCTAATACAATAACTGTGGCGACCTGAGCCCTAATCATCAAACATGACTCAAACTGCTCATGCGGAATCAAAATCTAAGCATAATCTCATATATTTATGTTTTGCTCTTCTCATCCTTCATCAACTATAAAAGTGATAAGTTCGTTGAACATCCATAAAATATAACTAAAGACGATAATAACTGGGTCGCAGCCCGGGAAAACTAAATAAAGGAAACACACCAAATTTTGTGGCAATCTAAATGAAATTGACTCAATGGAATAAAGTTTACTCGCCACTTAAACCTTCTTCTCCACCTAAATTTTTCCACTGTAACAGACATTTTCCCTACTAAGATAAATAATATCAACTCAATTTGGAACACAAAAAAAAAAAATATATATAAGAATGAGCAAAGCTTAACAAGTGATAATAATAAAAAATAATTAATAAACAATAAATATCTCAGTAATTAAAAATATAAAGGCCGCAACATAAATATAACAATTTAACTATATTCAAGAAACAACAATACGTCGTAAAAACGATTCAAAATAAGATAGTCGCATTTGACTAGTATCGCAATGATAATAAGAGTACCAATAAACTAGTAAAAATTTTTTAGAATCTAATATCAAAAGATAAACAGGGATTTTCTGATTTGAATATCAACGTGAATGACCAGTACACCAAACGATAATAAACGACATGGATTCCAGTGATCAGACTATCACATAATCCAACACATGGATTCTACTGAATGTAACTCCTGGATTCCCACTAAATCTTATACTCATGAGGTATTAATAATAACCAGATATTACAAGAAGACTCCTGAATCTTATTCTACTATTGTGAACCAAAGGCCGTGCATATTTTTCGACAACTGAGTACTTGCATGGCTTATCAATGCTTGCAAGTTTGACCTCTGATCAAAATCCATGGTCCATAGAGACTCTGTCCAACCAAGTATAGACGTCTTACCAGTGTGTTCATTCTTCAACTCAATCAGGTACGGACGATCTCACACGAACGCTTATCATCTGACTCAATTAGGTACGGATGATCTCATCAACATGCTTATCTTCCGACTCAACATGGTATGAAAGGCATCTCTATATATCAAACCCAACAATTCCCACTATAATATCCTCGATATCATGATCTATAATGGTCATATGGCCATAAATATTTCGCCACACTAGCCAATATACCTCATCATCACCATGATATGGAAAACAATATTAGATAAATGTAGACCATACTAAGGTGTCATAACCTCATATTTGACCAAATATCTTAGTGTTTTCATATATTCTCTTCAACATTGACCATAGAAAACCAATAATTCTAATACTTACTCAATCAAGTATAACGCAAAGAAAGTTTTACAATCACCACGATAGAAATGTCGTTCGGTGTTGACAAGAATCATACTCATGTGAACAAGATTATGCAAAGGAATTAATCACGGAACGAAGAAAGGGCACAGATGAGCTGTGATGTAATTTATTTTAATTATTTTATCTATTCAACTTGTATTCCATTCCATTCTGATATGTAAAACCTACTTCTAAGGCTAAAATTTAATGATCACTTACAAATAAACCAACAAAAGTCAACTGATCCCAAATATATATAATACCTTTTTAATTTAACATATTACCAACGAAATTTGATTATGTCGTCAACCCCACTCACTAAAGTTAAACATTCACGGTTATATCACGTGGTTCTCCCAAACATAATCTATTCATACTAATCTACACCCACCCTACTAGTACACGCACCCAAACTATCAACACCTACACTCCCACTGCCAACACATGCCACACGAACTTAAATATGCATACACAAACACAACAGCACACCCCTACATCTACACACACGACTATACACACACAGCACACAACTACACACACACACAGAAACGGTTTCAACAACTGCACACCCCCACATCTACACACACGACTACACACATAGCACACAACTCCACACACACACTGTAATATCTCAGATTTTATTTAAATTAATTTAATATTAATTATGATTTTTAATATTTTGGGCGTGGAAAAAAAATTAGATATTATAAAATTTGGACTAATTTTTGGATCAGTTGGGTTGGTGCCAGAGGTACGCCCGTACCGTCGCCTGAAGATCGATTTAGATTTTAAGAATAAAAAAATAAAATAAAAAAAAATATATATATAACAAAAAAAAGAAAATAAAAAAATAAAAAAAAAGAAGGATAAGGATTGGGGGAACAGTGAAAGCAAGCTATTTTCAGGGAGAGAGAGTGCAGAGGAGGGTTTGGGTGAGGAGATGAGGGAGGCAGCAGCCGCGCGAGGAGGAAGGTGAGGGATCATCGGCGACTGCAATGGTGAAGTGTAACGAGGAGACGACGGCTTATGGGTCGCGCTGTCGTGGTCGGTGTTTGCGGTGG
Source organism: Nepenthes alata (assembly GCA_028571085.2). Classification (NCBI taxonomy): domain Eukaryota; kingdom Viridiplantae; phylum Streptophyta; class Magnoliopsida; order Caryophyllales; family Nepenthaceae; genus Nepenthes; species Nepenthes alata. The sequence goes on from JAOVVI020001418.1 coordinate 23,542, forward strand.
CTGATGGTGCTCGGTGAGGAGGCTGTTGTGGATGTCGGCAGCAGCCTTAAGAGGCATCGACGGCGGCGCACGGTAGATATGGTGTGTCGGTGGTTGGCGGTTGCTGTGGGAGGAGCGGCGGTGGCGCGGTTGAGGGTTGCGCAAGAGAGAGAACTGTGCACGGTGAGAGGGGCGTTTGAGCTGCGGCGACGGTGTCAACATGAACGGGATGATGCCGGGAAGGCCGGCTGTGGCAGGTTGGCGCAGCGGCAGGTCAGCCGGCTGTGGTTGGGCAGTGGCAGCGGCGGTGATGACGCGCAAAGAGGGGGAGCGCGGGCAGAGGCACGACAGCGCGCACGACGGAGAGGGAAAGGGTTGATTCGGATATTTCGGGACATCCTTTCTTCAGATCTGTAAAGTATGAGGTTCATGCAAGTATCTGAAACCCCAACTTTGGTCTAATTTCACATCTGATGTATTTTAGATGCTATTTAAATTTTTTTCTAACATGCATAAATTTTTGTACACCCATTTAATTTATTCTAGACATATATGTGTAGTTTATTGGATTATTTTGGGGGCATTAAATATGAATTTTATAATTTTAGGAATTTCTTATTTTTCTGGAAGTCCGAAAAATTTATTGGACTCGGTATATATTTATATCAGTATGTGCAACGAAAATGTACACAAAATTTACATAGGCTGTGTATTTTCATATGCATAAGCCGGGTTGTGGTCACTACATTTGGATTTGAAAATTGGACACTCTGGCCAACTCCCGACGGAGAAAATTATTTGGAAATTTCTTTCCGTTGGCAGGAAAGGCTTGGAGTAGTAACCCTTCCCATTTGGATAATTTGACTTGATTTTAGAATATATTCAAATGTTCTAATATATTTGACAAGTTTGAGGATGCACCCAAAATCACACGTGGTAAAATATAGTGGGCAACCTTATCTATGGGTACAGAATACATAGATTTTGGCC
>JAOVVI020001419.1:0-24501 GCA_028571085.2 Nepenthes alata
ATGGAAATACAATATACAATTTCCTAAATACATTATAATACAAAAAAAGGAAATATAATATCACGTATTTTCTAATATTACTTTATTCAACATCAAAATTAGACTCCTAAAATATATATAATAATCAGAATTTATACGTGATCTCCTATTTCTTATTGATATTCTTAGAATTTCTTCTTGTTACACCATTGGCATAGGATTAGTAACGTTTTCAGTAATAATTCACTCAATAACTGATGATTCAATTATTCTTGGTGTATTTATAATAGGTTCATAATTCTCATAAAAATTATCAACAGTGATTGATGAAATTATCAGTCATTTAACTAAACCTTACACAGTTTTAGCTATTAGATTTTCTTTAGAAACAATTTCTCAAGGCTTTATATTCCCACTAATTTAATCGTCTTTATAATTATTTCAATAATTTTTAAAGAGTAATTAACATAATAATATTTAAATCTCTTAAATTTTTCAGGATAAATTAATAAAGTACCCACTTATGATTATTAGATTTAACTTTTTCTCATATGAATTACACACCCTAACTTCAGTCTTACAATCCTAAATGTGTAAGTGTCATAAATTGGATTTTCTACTTGTTTATATCTCACAATATGTTTTAGGGACAACTTTAATAAAAACACGATTTAAGATGTGCACGATAGTTTTTAAAGTATTGCCCACATGAAGATAGGAAGAGTGGAGTAACTTATCATATTCTTTATCATGTCCATCAATGTTTCATTTCGTCTTTTAACAACTTCATTTTGATCAAAAGTACCTAGCATAGTATATTGTTCTATGATACCATATTCTTGAAGAAGTTTAACAAATTGACTCATTTATTATCCTGATTTAATGTATCTATCATAATATTCATTATTTCTATCTAATCTGACTATTTTAATCATTTTATTATATTATAACTATATTTCTACCTTAAAAACTTTAAAAGCTTATAGTACTTAAACTTTATCAGATAGTAAGTAAATATAACAATAACGTGAGTAATTATCGATAAATGTAATAAAGTATTTATGAAATGAAAAAAAATTTAGAATCGTGAATTGCCTATAAATATCTGTATATATAATATATAATACACATATGCTTTTTGTGACATTATTTTTAAAATTTTTTAGATTGTTTATCATTTTATATGGCCTTAATAACAGCCAGAGAAAATAACAACAAAGCCTAGATGAAGTGGAACGAATGGAGAAAGTGAGAGTGGAGATAGTCGTGGTTTAAGCTATTTATATATATTTTTTATTTTTTTATAATATTAATATTTATTGAATGTTAAATTTAATATTTTAAAAATTTATAAAAATAATTAGTTTGAAGGTATTACTTAATTTTTAAATTTTACCCATTAATTTTTTTTTTAATTTGATAGATAAAAGTAGATCCTGATCGTTTTCTTAAGAGAAGTAAGATCCCCACATTGTCTAAAACTTATATGGGTGCAATATTTGACTAATTATCTCCTTATTTTGGTAAAGTATGTAGTAATGCATTAACCCAATAATCCATAGTTTAGAAGAATTATTTTTACTTAATTTGAAAATAAAAAAAGAAAATTTATAGTTACCCATTAACCCAATAATAAAATTGTCATACTCTGACATACAGATTAAAAATTTAAACTACATACATCTCTTTAAAATACAGGAATACAAGCATTGGATCTTTTCAAGAATTGGACATTTTTTTTTAGAAACTTTCAATCAATTTAAAATCTCAAATATTACATATTGATAAAGGATAGATTCCAGACACGTTTGTAAGACAGTCTCCCAAAAAACTTCAACACATCGCACCATTGAAACAAAATGTCTTAAGATAATACCGGTGATACATTGATCTCCTGTTTCGGTTATTTACAGAACGTGAGAAGCAAATGAATAGTCATTTGGTTCCAGAAAAATTGATGTGTTGTTCAACACTTGATACCACAGATACCAAAATCAAAAAAAAAATCTATTTAAAGAAGAGAAAAAATAGAGAGGACGACAGCATTTTCAGGGTAAGTGTGGGTAAACAGTCAGTGTTAGAGTCATGAAGAGGTTGCTTAGCAACAGTAATAGTGAGCCTTCACTTGTTTGGCATCTGGTGGCCATGTAAACTTCCCCAGTTAACCTCTCTCTCCACCTTTCTATCCTCATCCCTTTCACTGCTCCCATTGATTCCTGCTGCTGCCGCGGCCACTGTCACTTTCTTTTAACATGAACTCCATTTTCTATCTTATCCTGCTCCAAATCAAAATAGAAAGACATTGGTGATCAAGCTTTCTTATTGCCAACAACATAAAGGAAAAAGGGGGGGGGGGGAGAAAGCATGTAATATTATGATGGAGCCAACAAAAGCCTAAATCAAAGTTAATACTGGTAGAGCTCATCATATTAGCTCACACACAGTAGCATTCGTGGTTGTTCACTGTTACTAACGAATCATATTTAGCTCAAACATGTGAAAAGATTGAAAGGGTAACTGATGAAACAAATGAAAATTTGAAATAACAGTAGAATTATCGTTATGTGACCTAATAGTTACAAGTTTGAAGTATTGGAAACTGAATAATACAAAATTAAACCACGTACAATCGTTCTAAGGTCCAACCATTTCCCCAACCTCACACATGACAGAAATTTCATGAACTGTGTAGCCCTTCATAAGGCAAACGAAAAAGAAATTAGTAACCCCTTGATGTTAGGAACATCGAGGTCCCAACATCAAGGTCAGGCATGTCGGGGAGAAAATAGAATTGTGGTGTTCATAAGTCAACAGGCATCCTGAGGATGCCGCCAGCATTGCTCCCATGGCACCTTGCTGGCTACTCTAGCATGCAACTAATGGAGAAGAATAATTCACTCCGAATGTTGAAGCATTGATAGAAGTATCAGCGAACACAATACGGATTTGTCAATTTATATCAGTATCAAGATTCACTAATACAAATATTTTTTGATATCGTGACAATATTATAATATATTTCCGTATCGACTTATCAACTTGTGATTTTTAAAATTTTTTTCCGTTCAATATGTCTGATATCGATATGACCGCAATAAATACTGATATTTTAATCCATGGATATAAGGCTCAAGAATGACTTTATACTCGCTCCTAGTGTTAAGTATACTAATCAAAATTAGGGTTCTTACAATTCAAACTCATTTAGAATCTACGTGATGCCAACTATTTACCCTATTATTTAAGCATATAATAGGGGATCAAATAGGTCAGCAATTTTTTTCCCAAATAGGAAACTGCCCGTTTTATATTGATACATGTCACATTGTCATTGGACCAATTATACATCACAAAAATTTTTTCTTGGAAAGACCGTTATTGGGGCACAAGTGATTGCAAAGGAACCTGCAATGTTTACCTCTGTTCAACAGTGTTATCCAATAAGTCAAATTAAAACCAACAAAATAAAATAAAATAAAATTTGAAGCTTTGATCTCTGAGGGGGAAAATAATAAAATAAAAAACATTTGATGAGGCTTTTCTGCAAAAACTATTGTAAGCAAATAATCATAGTGGACAGCTTAATGGCATTAATAGTCAATCTTAATTCCCCCAGTACATTTGGTTAATAAACAAAACAACTACGAAATAACTAAAATACTAGAAAAGATTCGGGTTTAAGCATTTCAGTGATCATGAATTCATTTTTTTTTTTTCACAATAAGCATACGAATGTTATTGTTAAAAGGGCAAATTTAAGAGCCAACAACCGAGTTTACTAGGAAGTTTTCCACTTCATCTAATTTAAAAATTTTAAAAAATAAAAGATTTTTGCTCTGGTTTTAATAAAATTTACTCAAAAAACACTCCCTTAAGGAAATATAAAAAGAAGGATTCTTTTCAACCCCAAATGCATTAGAATATCAACCAAAAAAGCACTAGAAATGAGCACACACAATAACAGTAACATTATTATTATTGTTGTTATACGTTATATCTTATTCAGTGTTATACCAGCTTGTGTAAGACGTACACAAACTTATATATGACAAGCTGTAGGTAACTGCACATATCCCACACTGAAACTTAGAAAAGAAGGAAAGAAAAACAAAACAAAACAAAACAAAACAAACAACAAAAGATAGGGCAAACATAAAATTAGCCGAATATGAATGGAGAACAATACACATCAACACCTCATGACACAATTTAATACCAGAATGAGGGCATTCTTGGTCCACTGCGGTAAGCAAATGCAGTGTGATTTACTCCCTGGACCCTACAAGGAAGGTTTTGTTGATCATTGAATTAATAAAAAAGACAGTGCACTAACCACACACCTCATGAAATACCATTAGAGACTGGTCCACAACCAGCATGAAAACGGCATCTCTATGTTTAAGAATAAGCCTACATATATATCTGATCATTCCCAACAGTTTGTAATGCAAGAAACCTTATAATTTGCTAGATGTGTTAAATAGCTTGTGCCGGCCCAGCACGTTTACAAGCAGGCCGTGCTGAGACTTCAAATGTGTTTAGGCCAGGCATGTTTATGGACCATGCCATGCCATGGACCAACACGACACAGCCCATACATGAAAAAAATAAAAAATATATATTAAAAATAAAATTATCTTTGGCTCCCCTCTCTCCTGCTCCCTCCCTCCCCCAAACCCCACCCCAAGCGGGCCGGTCCTGGCTCAACTCTAACACTTTTATGCTTTGCGTTGCCTACCAAAAGAATCTTGCGAACATAAACCATTCATATCATTACAGCCTTAAATTTATGCTTCTTTGTTAGGTGATGTAGTGGAACGCCAAGACCATTTCACTACAGCAGCAGCTAGAAAGAGGTGTCAATATTCAAAAGTAAGTGCATGCATGAATAATACTCACTTTTTTGGTCTCCTTGGCAACTTTTTCCCATATGATAATATCCATGAGATTAGGCTCTACCTTCATTGTGTCAACCTTCTTACTGGTTTCAGTCATCTTTCATTTATCTTCTTTGCAACAATATCTCCCACCACCTTTACTTGACTCTTCTTGAAATTCACTTCTGCGATGTGAACTCCTGCATTTTTTTACTCATGTTGTCTCAGTTGAACATAACAAAATTCGATGCAATGAAATTTTCAAATTTATTGTCCATTTTCCCCCTTCTTTTTTTAGCTAGGAAAATGATGAGTGCTAGAAAATGGGTTTACTTATTTTGCACCTCAAGTTTTAAGGGAGAAAAACTTTCAAAGAACATGTCATCAAAATGCGTCTATTTCTATGATAGATTATCTATATATTTTTATCCTTTCCATGAAACCATACCAGAAAAAAGGAAAATATACCTGGGTTCTCAAGAGGGATCTTTTGATCTTGTTTGCACAGTGCAGATGAACCATGTAGGTGGCTGCCACTGACATTTGTGCCAATATACTTAGACCAGATCACACAAATATAGCAGAAATAAATAAGCCCAAAAAAATGCAGAAATAGATAACAGAAGAAGAGGATTAGAACATGGTTCTGTTAATCACAGCTATATGAACTACAAAGAGTAATAATGGATCGGTGTGATTGCCCGTTTGGCATGTTTGTTGAGGCAAGAGGTTTAGTGGGATTTGCTAAGGGTTGTTCACAAGCTACTCGAAACTTGATACAACAGACAAGAATAATAAGATGACTTCCTTCGCAACAGGTTTTTATTTATGGCATCATGTGTCTGGACTCTGAAGCATATATGCAAGGTAATATATAATTGTCAGTGAATTGCAAATAAATGTTTGCAGATTAAATTATATCATGAGTTAAAATATCAAAAGGTGGCGATTGCATGAGGCCTACCTCAGAGTAGACTCTGAAGATTATATGCACATATCCTTACCCGTACAATGAGAAGAGGTTTCCATACCCTTGACTTACAGCAAAGAACAATTTTGGAAAATTTGTGAACAACCTTACCGTTGCAGCAAAGAACAATCTCATAAATGAGCCTCTTTTTACTCAGCATACTCTGTGGTTGATAAAACTTACAACAGGACTGGATGTACTGAGAAGAGATGAAAAATCAATTTCCATTTATGTCCTAATAGCTTTTCTTAATTATCTTATTATCTGACTGGACAACTTTTGAAACTCAAATGTATAAAATGAAGTGATTATCTTTTTTGAAAAAAAAAAGTGATTATTTTTACAATAATAGTCATCCTTGTGATACTTAACTGGAAATTGTTACTTCTCAGTTCTCACACCTTCAAGGTATATATTATGCCACCAGATACAACATAAGTACACCAATCGGACAACAAAAAACAAAAGATGATACAGGATAGATGTTACATATCAGGATAAAAGCAACACAAAGACCAGAACAAATACAGATGGATGTCAGATAGTTGATGAAGGGCTAACACCCACCATCCCAGCCAACTGTAATCTTATCCTTGACAAGCTTAAAAGAATACAATGGCTCACTTCGGTGTTTGTGATTGCAATTGAATGAGGTAGAGCTTGGCTGATGAGGTTGGCTAGCTAATATAGAGTTAGAGGTGTTCGATGCAATATATATCGTGTAGTTAAGTATAAAATGGCATGTAAAGGAGTTGAGTTCTGGTAGATCTGTCTAGTTAGTATATTTCTTTCATGGTTGAAAAATCATTCGAAAATATGGGGTGTAAATTAGCTAAAAATGATAACCCAAGCTAAAAGAATGTAAAATAGAATTGATGATAAGAATGACAGCCCCCATGACACCAAGGATCCGGTCCAAGACAGCAGATTTTGGAATATGGACTCAAATGAGGTATGCTTGTCTTTTTTTTCTCATTTTGGAAAGTTTGATTTAATTTCAATGTGTCTCAGAACCCAAAAGTACAGGAATTTGTTGGGAGGGATCATTTCAAACAGCAGTGTCATACCATGGCATGTAGTGAAAGAGAGTGACACAGTAACTGTCCAAGGATAAGGAAAAAACTGATTATATCCCCGTGATACTAAATCAATTCCCTCTAGATTATATCTTAATACTCATTGTAATATCTGGATTACTTATTAGAACAATATCCTCCAGTATGCTTTCCTAATTTAGGTTTTTGTAGCCTATAAAATCATATCTTGCACCTAATTATGATTAATACTTTCACTCAATAAAAAATTAGTTCTATTTTTAACATCATATCAAAGACTAATTCTGTTCGATCCATCACATACAAGTTGTGCATTGGTGGCGAACAGTTAGCCTTCTGATACTATCTACTGTCTGCTGGATTTAAATTTTCTTATTTGTTCTATGTGCTTTATTTCTAATTTCTACTAGTAACTTTTGTTAAACGTGTACCTGCCATGAGGACCTTGTACATTCTGGAAGATTTTCATGGCGTCCATCAAGCGAGTATGTGAACGATATCTACATTTGTGCATTAACAGTGCTGTGAATAGTCTTGTGAACTGTGTGTAAGCAGGTTGCTACCATCTGTTCTACTCAGTTTCCCAGCTAATCTAAATCCTACGATGCTGGATACTGCACACACAGATGTTCATTGTAACAATCTGCACATATCAGGGTTCATATTTTTGTAATGTCATTGGGTTCTGATGTCAGTTGCAACAAAATGCACACAATAGTGGTCATGTTTGTTTAATCCTGTTTGGTTATGATTATGTTCAAAGATAGTTATCGATGATCCGCCTAGTTACTTTCTTTTAGTATCCTTTGTTGAGTCTTGATTTTTGTTTACAGACAACCCTAGTGTTCTCTCTCGAGAGAAAAATATTGAGGATAGGCTTTGCATTGCCACGCCTTTGCCTGTTAGAATCATAAATTATTTTTCAATATCAAGTTGGCGTCTACAATCAATCTTGAGTTCAAACTTCAAAGGGATACTAAAGATATATATTATGTTTCGAGATTTATTGAGATTTTCTTATTCTCAGATTATATCCAAGTATATGGGTTAGTTCCTTCGGTTTGCTTTCTCATTTAGGTTTCTTTAATATATAAACTCATGTATTGTCCTTAATTATAATTAATTCAATTCAATACAATCACCTTTATTCATTACATCCTCAAAACGAACCTCTATTCTAATAGAACATGTGATCCCTGGCAATCATATATGATAAATCACAATCAAACCAATCGAATTCACTCTTCATTTTTTTTAATGGAGGAAAGTAATGATACGGTCACCACACCAAAACTCAACCAAGAAAGAAAGAGAATGTGAAAGGTTAAAGGAACAGCTAGTAGGGAAGTTGATGCTGAAACAATAGACACCAAATATAACGATGTGAATTCCTGGCAATGATAAGAGCATTCACATTTTGACTGGTTACATGCATGACAAGAGAACAAAAAACAACTGAAGACTTCAAGTCAGGTATATTTTTAATCATAATTTTGGGAAAAACATGAGGCCTGACTAAATCTTCAAGCCGATATCATAACAAATGAAAATCTCTGCCCAACCCAGCCAGTTTTAAATTTTTCCATAAAAGTAAATCAACCAACCCATCAGCTCTAGAAATAAATTGGAACTCTTGGTGCTCTCGTTGAACCTTTAAGAGCAAAATGATTATAATGTTGAAAATGCCATGAGATTAATGGCCAGCAAATTATAGCCTGAGCCTGAAATCTCTAAAGCATAAGAACTAGGATCCCAGATAACTCAAAACTCACAAGGTGTTCAATCTAAGAGAATTAGCTGCAGTATCTGCAAATGCATGTGACTGGAAGAAAGAGTCTTCACCTCAATATGAGAAATGTTATAGACTACGATATGGCAGTATATATAGATAAGCCAGAAATAGTTCGGGTCCCATTCAAGGAAAACCAGAAAAAAAAAAATGTACGCATATCCAGCACACACACTACTTCCAAGATTCGCATAATTGTAGAATCGTTATTCTATATCTGTGCTTTAAAAAATTCAGGAAATTAGACAAGAATCAAAGTATTGAATCATGAAGTTGATAAGTTTTAGGGAGGACATGGAATTTGGAAAACTAGTTTGAGGCATAATTTGGACTTTGGACAGTTGAAGTAGCAGACCAAGGATGGAATGTCATGGGAAGTGAAAATTATTGCTCTCCCATCTGAGCCATTCATGTAGAAATTCAAAAATATCACCCCTCTACCCATGATCTGATCACATTTCCATTCTCATCTAAATTGATAGAAAAATGAGCTTCTCACTTTGTTATTTCATCACATACATTCTGTCTTGGCTAGTCAAATGAGAATGCGTATCATTACTGTACATTAATATAGTTACCTATTTCTATAGACAAAACAGAAAGCAAATGATGAATAGAAGTCCTACGTATAAGTAAAAGTCATCCAACACCATTCTTTATTGATGTTCACAAGTAAAAAGACATGACTTATGATTCATTGTATTACTGCAGAAGCTCATATATTATTGAGCATATAAACACATTGTTTGGTATGCATGAGGACCCCAAAAGAACTTCTTTCAATCATATAGGTATGCATGCTTCCCGAATTCCTTAGGTTTTTTTTTTCTATTTTAACAAGTACTTTTGGAGAAAAAATTATTTTAGTAGATTTTGCCAAAAAAATCTTTTGGATGTTTTTTCAAAACATGTTATAAATAAAACTCTCTAAAAAAAATCCATAGCAACTCATAGAGAACTTCATCGGCTTTTCAACATGCATCTTTAAAAGAATCCAATTTACAACTTTTTTTTCCAAAAGATATCTCAAAAGCAATGCCAAACAGGGCCTAGATGGTGTTTGTCTAGGACTTTAATAAGTGCTTTTGGTAAAAGCTATAATTTATAGCTTTTGTCAAAATTATTTTTGGAAATTTTTGTAAAACTATTACATAAAAGTAATTTAAAAAATCCATCACAATTTAGAGAAAAACTCAACCAACTTTTTATAGCGTTTTTCCAAATAAGATCAAATTTATAGTTTTTTTTTTTTCTCAAAATGTGTTCAAAACAATGCCAAACGGACCATTAGTCATGATAAGTATATCTCATATCACCATGCATAGCCTTTGTCATCTGCATATAGCATACAACTACACGTACAATATCCAAAGTTATTCAAAATTCTAGGATCTCCAACATAACACAAACTTGATGCATGAAAATTTTGCTAGGCATAACAATACATGAATGGAATCCAGGAAGTTACCCGTTCCAGCACCCCAAGTATCCAATTAGAAATAAAACGCTGTGTTTAAGGCCAATGTGCTCCTCACTTCCAAGCCTAGAAACTTGAATCAGAAACACAAACTACAAGTAATTATCATCCTTGATGTCAGATCTCGGAATGCCATAAAAGCTTCAAAATCACAGAAAAGGGAATAGAACTTGCAACCAATTTAAGAGCAAAAATGTTGAGAATTCAATAGACGTCATGGCTTGAGCCAAATGACCAAGTTATTACTAAAAGTAAACTCAAGGAATGAGTGCCCACACCCACATAGGCAAATAGAGAGAGAGAGAGAGAAAGAGAGAGAAATTACTTGCAATATACTAGGTGAAAAGCATCCATCTTAAGCCGTCAGTCCATCGCAAACTGAAATACTGAACACGGCATTTACATATATGTTTCACCTATTGAACAATCCCATCACCATTTGCTCAAGCTTCAACGAGGATAAAAAAAATTGAAAAAAATATGGCCACCATTCAAGACAAAAATTACCAGCATATCTAAGCTTTGGCCAGTGACGATTATTCAACTCCTAGCTAGGATGGATCTGAAGAAATCCACCTTCTCTGCAGGGAAAGGAGGACATCTTCTTTCAGCCAGCATCAAAATCATCCTAGCCTTACCAACCTTACCACTCCTCTTGAGGCCTGCAAGTAATTTACTAATAGTGTCCACATTTAAAAACCAATTTTTTTTCATGCATTCTTTACACAAGGTATATGCCCACTCAAAGTCACCTCCCTCACATAGATAATGAACCATGGTCTGACAAACCTTAACATTGGGTTTGTAACCCCTACCGTGTAAACCTGAATAAACCCTTTTGGCCATGTCAAGATATCCAGCCTGGCAAAATCCTTTGATTACTAAGTTATATGTAACCTCATCTGGTTGCATCCCTAGGCATTCCATTAAACCCATCAAGCTGTTAGCTTGCCACACTTGTCTCCTACTAACCAAAAAATGTATCCTAGAATTAAAGGTTGCAACATTTGGGTAGCATCCCTTCCGCACCATAAGATTCCACAGCCCGTTGGCGATCACCCAATGACCTTTCTTATAACATGCTGATATAATTGTTGTATATGTAACAACATCAGGTTTTATCCCAGCCTTCTCCATCTCTATCATCACCAAATAAGCTTTATCCAAAATGCCCAGCTCACAGAAAGCATTAATTACTGTATTTACTGAAATTAAATCTAGTTGAATTCCAAACTTCCAAGAAATGTCCTTCAGAAATGCATCAATGGCTGCTAAATCATGTGTCTGAGTCAGCACCTTCAATGCAGCATTGAATGACTTAACAGTCCGTTTACAACCAAACAAGTGCATATCATAAAATGTATCAAGGGCTTGTTTGGTCATACCTGCCTTGCCATACAACATTATTATTCGGACAATAAAACCTTCGCGGCGGCCTTGAGGCAAGGACTTTTGGTGCTCAAGTAAGTCCTCTATACATTTATATTTTCCAGCACCGGCCAAACGGGATACTGTATCCCCAAATGCATACTTATTCTCTACAACAAGACGGTTATGGGCATTTGCCTTGAAGAGTTCAAACAACTTTTCAGGGTCCCTTTCTTTCTTTAGCTTAATGAGTGCTGGCTCTTCCAAATTAGGTGGAGTCTTGGGCTCAATCACAGACTTGTTACCAATAAGAGTAGTCATGGCAGGTTCAGTGCAAGGGACAGAGGAAGATGCTGCAACATGGGAGAATCGACGAATGCAGCGAAGAGGAGGAGAGAGACATTGAAGCATGCTTTTGAATTGTGGGGAGATTTTGAATCATGTGGAAACAACATACCGGAATATCAATTCGATAGAATAGAGAAAGGAATAACAATATCTGTATCAAAGACTGACACAAAAGAGAATCATCCCAACTGGCTCATGTAGTCCCCACAGTCAGTTCATCTATTTCTGTGGATGATTTTTTTCCTCTGCTCTATCATGAGAACTTTCGTAACTTCATGACTTCACAAAAAAACCTGCAAATCATAACATTGCATTTTATCAGTTTTGAGGCGCAAACAAAAGAAGTCAGCCACACAACCATAAGGATGCTCAATTGTGGCTTGGAGATATGGGTTCATAACACATAACCAGTCTTTCTACAATGCATAAATAAGGCTATGTATATCAAATGTTTCCCAAACCCCACAGTGTGGGAACCTTACAAACTAGAATGCCTTTTTCAAATTTCAGACAAGAAAAGACTTGAGAAGCTGTAGCTTTGGGATTTTCTTTATCAACTTGCAACCTTTCATGGTGGTGGCCTTGCAACACATAACAGATAGCTATATTTTGCTTTTTTACTTTTTAATGGCACAGAACTTACAATAAACAGATTAATGGAATAAATAAATCACAGCCTAGATCTAAGTTGAACCTCAGAACAATTTGAAATTGATCCTTACATGATGACCATAGCGGAACCCTCAATTAGGTTCCAATTGTGCTTATAACTTCTACAGGAAAATCCGATGTATAAGGCTCCTTTCTCTTGATGGAAAAAGGTTTCACTAATTGCCTTTACTAAGTGTTACTAACTATTTATAGTAGAACCAAGATTGAGGAAGAAAATAAAAACTTACAATTCGGCAAACAAAATCACACTTATTGGATGACTGGACTGACAGAGACCGGTTTCAGTTTCATTTTTCTGAAAGCCTGTGTTTCCGTTCCAATTTTATTTTAGAAGCTTAATGGTTAACCAATTCAACTGATGCATATGTTCACATTGAAGCTGAAACCCAAGTTCTTCAATTCAACTGACAGAAAGTAGCCTCATTATCTCCTAATAATCCATTTGGAAGTTGGTTTTTCAGAATTCGAGCAAGTATAGTATAATTAGTAAAGCTCCAAAATAAACCTCTAAATCCCTCCCCTAAAATGAAAGGCTATCTGACTGAAAACAAAACCAATAGGCATCATACAATAAGATCCACCAAACTCTATTGAGCGCTGACATTCACCACAAATCAAGCCATCGACAAGGTGGCGCAGAGGCTAATGAGTGGAAAATAGCAATCCAGCTCAGCCACCAATCACTACAGTCACAGGAATCTCTAAACAAGTATTGAAAACAGCCAACACCTCTGAACCTTATAGCCTGAATCTAAACTCTACTCAGCAGCAACTGATTCGCAAATCAAAATTTTGAAGAAAAAACAAATCTTCGATTCTATAAACTCTTTCACGATTATTTTCTAAACCACTTCTTCATCTCGACCTACCTGGTGAGCCTCCAAGCCTTCTGAACCACGTTTAACGATTGGGGACAGCGAGAGTGCCAGAGAAGAGGGTGTCAATTGTGGCGATTCTTGGGATTTCGGATAGAGAGAAAATGAAGCAGTCGATGTGGTTGAGAATGGGAGGAGCTGCGCTGCAATGGCGGCGCGACGTGGATGGTGAGTAGCGGGCTTGGACGGAGCAAGCACAGGAGAGGAGGAGACTGGAAGACGGGATAAAAGGGTCACTGGAAGTTCAGATAGTAGAATCCTAGCCGCTCTTTCAGATCTGACGGCCCTTATTTAATCAGCTTATTTTTAGTAGTAATAACACTTCGTTGGAACAAATTTCGGCCGCCCGTTTCGCCAAAAAAATTCATCACAAAAAATAAAATTAATCAAAATGAATTTGATTTGTCCCAAAATTACACCTTTAAAAATAAAATTAATCAAAATGAATTTGATTTGTCCCAAAATTACACCTTTAAAAATAAAATAATCAAAATTACATAAAAGAAAAATTCAGACTGTGACGCTGGATAAAAATTTTTAATAATTTTACGATATAAATATAAAATTTATCTGATAATTTAGTTAAATTCGCTCCTTCTGACCGTAAAATTTTTAAATATTTACTCATCAAATTAATATCATGCTAAAATTTAACCCATAACAAGCCCTCAGATAACGATTTAGGCTAATCTTTATATGTAAATATATAAAGAGATTGCTTATATATTATTTTAATATGCGAAATCTTACCTACTATTATAATAAATGAAATTATTTTTGTACAATCTGATCTTTTCTTAATATAATTTATTATGTTATATTATATTTCCTATCAACTCCTTATGTTGGTACATTTAGAAAAATTGAACTATATTAAAAAATAAATTCTTTAGAATTTAGAATAATTTACTTAACTTAGTATAGAGATTTCTTAAAAATTTTTATAAAATAAAGAAAATGCAAGAAAAATATCCCAATAACTTTCAAAATTTTCAGGCAATTATCATGGATATAAATAAATGACTTAAAACCTGAGAAATCTAAAAATTAAAGGCTATACATGCAAGCCAAACTTCATAAGGGACATGAAGGAATACATGCATTGAGAAAAAAAGACATGAATATTAGATTTTAGAAAAAAAATAAAAAAATTAAAAATTTCAGCAATAATATGAGGGAGAATTGAACTTCTTTTTTACTTGTCTTGACTTAATTCTTTTATTGAATTATTTATGATATGTCAATAAATAAATTCATAAGGAATGTTTAATAATATATAATTTAATGAACATCATGCTAGATCATAATTCCTTATCGATGGTAGTGTTCCTCTCATTTCAAATTTGCGTAAATTTTGGGTGGCTAAGAGATTTGGTGCTATCTATGACTTAAGTCTTTGCATATTGACGATCAAATTGAAAGTGGCAAAGTATCCTTCCACTTTTTTCCTTTATCTTCCTTATTGGTGGGTTTGATAACCTATGAGCCAACCTAGAATCAGGCTTGCAAGGGAAGAGCATCTCGGAAGCTGCAATCCAGGAGAAGTACCTCATGGTCCAAAGCTCAGATTGCACGACACAAATCCATATAGGGAGATGTGAGCCCTCAGAATTGCCTGTCGAATGCAGCTTAGGGGCATGTGTCTCTGTAGCAGCTCTAGCTCAGCAATAATCCCGTATGGCCATGCCCCTAATCGCCAGGCACAATGCAGCCTGTCTGGGGAGCACGGCCCTGAAGATCTCAGTGGACGGAGGGCGCATAGGCATGCAGTTGGCCACTCCTCACGATTCCAACAACACTCCAACAATTGTGAGTCAGTTCTCACACTTAAAATACCTCCCTTCCTCTGCAAAGAAGGGGGCTCAATCAAGACTCTCAACCAAAAAAATCAAAAGATTAGGAAAGACATCCAAGGCCTATCTTGACACTTCCTCTCAATCTCAGGGCCACTCTACAAAGAAGGCATCCCTTCCTTCAAATCACCCTCTCGCCAAGGTCTCTCTCAAAGTTACTCCCTTCTGAGTACACTTATTAGATCTCAATCCTTTATCTCTAAATCGTTCCTGAGCTGAGTGTACTCATTGGAGCTCAAATTTTCTTTTCTAAGCCTCTTCCCAGCCAAGGATACTCATTGGAGCTTAATCCTCCATCTCAAAATCGCTCCCCAACTGAGCACACTCATTGACGTTCGATCCTCTATCTCAAAGCCGCTATCCAATCGGGAGTACTCATCGAAATTTAATCATCCATTTTCAAACCACTCCCCAATCGAACGCACTCATTGGAGCTCAGTCCTCTATCTCAAAACTGTTCCCCTAGTCAAGCGCATTCATTGGAGCTCCGTCTTCTGTCCCTAAGCCGCTCCCCAACTGAGCGCATTTATTGGAGTTCTGTCTTTCTTCTCAAAGTCACTCCCCAACCGAACACGCTCATCGGAGCTCAATCCTCCATGTTTAAGTTACTTCCCAACTAAGTGCACTCATCGGAGCACGATCCTCTGTCTCAAAGCCGCTTCCCAACCAAGTGCACTCATCGAAACTCGGTCCTCCATCTCTAAGTAGCTCCCCAATCGAGTGCATTCCTTGGAGCTCGATTCTCCATCTTAAAGTCACTTCTCAACCGAGCGTACTCATCGGAACTCAATCCTCCATCTCCAAATCGCCACCCAATCAGGCGCACCTATCAGAGCCTAACCTTATTCTAACTTATCGAAACTCAATCCTCCGTCTCTAAGTCATTCCCCAATTGAGCGCATTCATCGGAACTCGATTCTCCGTCTTAAAGCCGCTCCCCAACTGAGCGTACTCATTGGGATTAAATCCTCTATCTCTAAATCGCCACCCAATCAGGCACACCTATCAGAGCCTAAGCTTCTTCTAACACTTAATTTCCCAAAACATGCATCTGTACATTATTCACTCCCCCTATCTTTCTATCTTCCTAAGAAAGATTTCTAATTTGAGCATTGGAAGACATACCAGGGAACGAGTTTCACCATCCTCTGACCTTTTATTTGTTAATTATAGTGTATATGATTCAAGTTCAAAGTAGCGAGAATCAGACCCGCTTTAACTCAACCTTCGAAGAAGATTAAATGGCTCCCTAACTCGTTCAATAAACCGGATCCAAGGACGTATCATTGGTGCCGTCTGAGGGACTGACTTAAAAGTCTGACCACATTCCTGCAATAGTAGATACAACCAATGCCGGGGCACGAGCCAGCGTTCCCACCATAGGCGACCTCTCTCCTAGCCATGACTCCTCCGTGGGTAGTCATAGGAGCAGATGGATGGACCTTGACATGCAGACACTCACCACATAGAGAGGCGTCGAGTCCTAAGCGGCCCTAGACCGTTAGTACCTGCCTAAAGGTTCGACACTAGGGGCTCCGCCCTCCAACACCCAGACATCAGCATCCAGGAGGAGAGATCAAAGAGAGGGAAAGCCTCCTCAAAAGATCCATTGGCCCGATGATCTTGGTATCAAAGCGACTGCGAGCGACAGGGCCTACCTGAGGTCGGAGGGCCATCTGAGTCCTGGGATTTGGAATGAAAGCCCAGAGCGGTGTAATCCGCACCACTCTTGTGACAACAGAAGACCCCTACCTAGGAACAAGCTTCATGCAAAACCAGTATGCACTTCGCCGACCTAGTAAGGTCACCATTTGTGTCAGGCATTTAGTCATTACTATCTTCTCGCGGTATCAGGGAACTGAACTTGAAGCCCTACAATGGAAGTTCTGATCTAGTGCTTTACTTAGATCACTTCTGTGCTTTGTCAGGCTTTTAGGGCCTCGTAAGTTCCAACACACCATAGGCAACAACTAAAATGCCCTCGGGGGCAGCATAGTCCTCAACCCCTTGCATGTGACGTTTCACGCCAGAAGATGCCACTAGTGCACTAGGCGAGGTCCCCCTCAGTACCTATAAGTCGCATGTCAGCAATAAGAGCCCGACATCCAAAATCATGTAGCTAGTTCAACGTGGTCCTTTGGAGTGTAGAGGCCCCGGTCATGAGCCCTTTGCCCAGGACGATTAGTCCCCCTCTTGGTGGAGATCATTCCTAGCCTCAACGATCCCTTACATCGGGGCATACGAGCTACGATCCCAGATTAAAAAGGTGGTCCCATGGGCCCAGAGCACGCTCTGTCCCAAGAGGTCCCATGAGCGATTTCACACCAAGCGTAGCAAAGTCAAACGCATCCATGTGAAGTGCTTAAGCATCATTCATTACTTGTTCCGTTTATTATGCCAACTATTTGATTGTTTGTGTACATGCATCAAATTTCAAAACCTAGATTACCCATAAATCAGGTGAACTTTCTTTCCCCTGCTATCCAACTGGCTATGACTCGATTTAAAACCTCGATCTTGTTAACCAAGTGGCCTAAAATGGTTAAATCTAAAATCTCAATCTTGTTCACCGAGCGGCCCAAATGAGGTCGATTATTGTTGCCCAAGTGGCTTACGGACCAAGAGTCGGACCTCCCCAAATAAGCGGCTATAAAACCTTAGGGAGCTTTTCAACATGCGTATGACAACTCGCTCCCATATGGACGAGCACTATCAATCAACAATGAACAACAAACTAGGATCAAAAGTTATGACATCCTCTTATAGGATCGAGCGCTAATGGTTACGTGTGGGCGACTGCCTAAACCTTGCCAGAGTCCAACGATTGCGGCCATGCAATCCAGTTGGCTTTTGTGAGGCTCATCCATAGCCATACCGCGACGTCCTTCTGTAGGAAAGAGCACAAATAGATGAGCGTGTTTGGTCAAGCACAACGATGATAGCCGCAAGATTTAGCCGGCAATTGTATTTTCTCAGTGTCATGACTCCCTAACAGGAGTGAGTATAGTGGGACAAATGCATGCATTTAAACCCGGTAATGATAGCAATAGCGTTTGGTTGGCAGAGAAGAATCACTGACGGACAGAGGCAAATCAAGGCATAATCAAAGACATAAACGACGACGATTAAAATAATCAAGTTGATTTATTAAAGATTCAAATATACATCAGGAGTATCGGCCTGCTTAAAAAATATATGCAAAGAGCTGCCTACGCCTATTGCTTGGATGACTACCCTAGGTGGGGGGGCCCTGGTGTGCATGGCCCAGGCCCCCTCCTGCCTTTAGGTAGCACGCTAGGTCGGAGCTCTCCTTCAAGTTGGGCATTTTCATTTTGAAGAATTGCGAGTTACCATCATGCCTCCCAAAGCTCGCCCTTAAGTGAGGTGATTCTATCCAGAGCCCGAGTGTTTGCCTTTGAGAGCTCTCAAAAACTAGCCTCCGACTTAAACAGCGTTCGGTTGAGGTAGGCAACCCGCTCATCACTCTGCAAAGCCTCGGCAACAGTAGCGTTCATTTGGCACTATGTATCCTCCATGAGGGCAAGATCTATGTGCGCTAGGGATAGCCACAAGATCTCAGCGTTCCTCAAATGTAGTGCCCTCTCCACCACTCGGAGTACCTCCTGGACTTGTCGAGCAACAAACGATAGTCAGCTGAGATCGGCAACAAGAAAGTGCGATGATATCGGACCAAGCTAGCCAATGGCATAGTACCTCATGATAAAATGGCCCTCTCCTATGCAATGAGCTGGAAGGCCCCTTAGCTCCAGTAGGGAGTGGTGAGGATCGCAAAAAACTATGCGTTATGAGGAAGAGGCGTCTCGAAACTTAGGGGAGGATCGAGCCCGCCCAAAACTCTTGGGGGCTTAGACACCAACTCTTCAGGACAGGATGCCTATTAAGCGGCCGTCATAGCCTTCAAGCCATTCCCAACAACTTCTTCCCTTACCCGGACGCTGCTAACGCCCACCTTGGCAGAAGCAGCAGGAGAGACTGACGCATATGCTTTCGGAGAGGAAGCCACCACGATCAGGATTCTCCCCTCGGATGTGGCCATAGCGTCGACCCATTCGCTCAGCCCACTGACCGATGGAATCCCCGCTCTATCGACAGAGCCCACCGAGAACTCCTCGTCCTCAGACTCTTTGTCCTCGGACTCTTCAGACGAGTTGTTTAGACCCAGATCATCTGAGAAGGATTGATCCAAGCTTGGTCTCCTAGATGTCTCACCAACGACCAGAACATGCATCCTCGTGCAGACCGCATCAACCCTTCGACACTCCTCAGACAAAGTAGGCGGCAGAGGAGCCACCTCATGAAAAGCCCGCTCTAGAGAGTTCCAAAAGAGCAAAGCCTTATATTTCCTCTTGGGATGATTGTAACGGACCGCGTTTCTTATCGAAAATTTGGCAGATTTTCGACAGAAAAATGGCCGCCAAACAAATACAAAACCTGTAAAATATCCTGTACAATAACAAAAATCCTTCTAAATTGACTCTGACACATTCAAAAACTATAATAAACCACACAGGATACAAAACCACAATTAACAACTTGTGGCAGCGATGTCAAAACTCCGAGTATGACGTCGGCTTAGATAAGATACCACTAGGTACATAATTAAATCATATAAACCTACGAAAGTAACTATATCTATCAAATATAGTAGAAGCTAGACTGTATATACAACAAAATCATCATCGGTATACATGACCATCAATAATAATACAATATACTCTATTACAGGGTGTAAAATCACAAATCTAAGCCTTCAAGCTATCCTCCAAGATTTTCATGCCTAGCTAACTTCTAATCTTCTACCCTGCCCTATCGAATATAAATTCGTGCTCATCTGGAGATAAGAAAATCAGTAAGGATAAGCCAAAAACTCAACAAGTATAATATAATCAAAAATAATATACAATATAAACAAAATGGGACGGAGAAGGAGAAAGGAACATGATATAGAATGCATAACATGAAACGTGAGCAAGTGCATTCCCGAAATATGAATAACTTATCATATTTGATCTTTCTTTTCTTGGGGTTCCATACCATACATAAATTTCTTTTATATTTACAGAACAAGGCCAGTAAGCCGTATTAGTTAACGATACGGAAAAATCAGCAAAAGGATCATGATAACCTCATGATCTAAGGTTATAGCTCCTATTACCTACCCAGAGGTGGGCCAAACAAATCACTTATGCCCCCATATCCTCCGGGGCCCAGAGGCAATCCTCGTGCTACCATAGTAATATCCTAAGGCGTGCCAAAAATATCACCCGCTTCAATAAGTGGTCAGGATACGCGGTTAGGATAATCCTTGAGTTTCTACTATAATATCAATAGCATGTCAATGGATACTACCATCTAAACATAAATCCATAGTCTATAACAGGGTATACGTAACAAAATTATCATCGGTATACGTAACCATTAACAATAATACAAGATATTCTATAACAGGGTGCAAAATCACAAATCTAAGACTTCAAGCTATCCTCTCCCTAGCCTTTGGGTCAAATCTTTTGATCCATACCATAACTTTCAAAGACTTCGAAAAAATCTCGACTTACTTCAAGAAGTTCGGGATGAGGTACGGTTGCGGATGGCGGCATACAACAGATAATTGTTAGGTACTACAACAAAAAGGTGAAGGCACGATAGTTTGATGTGGAAGATTTGATTTTATGAAGCATTGAAGCCACAGATAAAAATGCCGATTGGAACAAACTCTCAGTAAACTTAGAAGGACCATTCCTAGTCTCAACTATACTTAAGAATGGGGTGTATAAGTTATGAACCTAGAATGACAGATTAGTATCGCGGATATGGAATGCTTGTCACCTTAAAAAACATTTTCAATAATTGTATGTATTACCAGGTAAGGTTTGCATCATATTGAGTGCTTGTATCATTATGAAATTTATGAATAAAATTTTAGTTTCTTTCATTTATGCTTGCTTGTCTTTCATATTATTCCATAACTTAGGCTGCCCCTAAGTCAGGTGAAGTTCATTTATCTATACCGAGGACCATATCCATCGGTCCAAGAAACTCAGTTACGAAACTGAGCTACTCAGATAAAATTGTTAATTAAAATTTGATCATGTTATTAAGCGGTCCAAATGAGGTCGAGGACTAAAAACTTAGGGGGCTTCCTCAGGAGCATGCGTGCAAAGACCTTTAAGGTAGCATCATCGGCCGAACATGGTTTTAAAAAAACTTAAATTACAAATATGACTCATAAGTCAAATTTAACTTGAGTAATACTTAGAGTCAGACATATAGAATGACCAACCAAAAAACAGAGAGAGAGTTGAAATCTTGTAAGTGTATTTCATTGATTAATAAAATGACTACATGTACAAAGCTCCAATCAGTTATAAAGACAGACGATGCTTAGAAGTTTTTGGTACTGGTTCCCATGAGTCTTCATCGTCCCTAGGAAGGTATAACACCTCAGAATTATGACTGGCATTGGCATTCTTTGGATGAAATATAAAAACATGAATGTCAGGAGCCAGTATTTGGACAATATGTCTACACAAGTTGATACCTTCCCAATAGTTGCGCTCGGATATCTTTACAACGTCCTCGGGACGGATTGAGGAACGAAGCTCACCCTCCACTTTAGAATACTTCTCTCTTAGGAGCCCGTGTCTCTGCTTCATGTCAGCCAAATCACGCTTAAGTTCAGAGATATGCCTCTCAGCGATCAGAAGTTTCTCCCTTTCCACGTAATCGTAAGCAAATCATTTCACAGCGTCAGCAAGACGACTTATCATTTTTTAGAACTATAAAGGAAATAAAGTCAGTTAGTATACAAAAAGAATGACTTGAAAGTTAAAGAAGGTTACAGACAGTTACTACAGAGACAGAAACCTTCTCATGAGTTGCATCATCCGTACAAATCTCTAGAGCAATTTAGGCCTCGGCTCTCGAAGACCATGGACCAACTACCTCAACATCTTCCTCAACTTCTTTAGGCACTACATTCACTTCTGCCTCTCTGACCTCGCCCATAATGATTCGGTCCTCGATCTCAATCTCGATATGGACCTCGGGCTCTGGTACTCGGGAGAATGCTCCTGTGCAGTTTTAACCTGAAGTTCTACAACGGCCACCTTGATCATGTTGGTCTCTTGGAACTGAAGTAAGGGCATCTCCATATCCTCTCCAGAACGAATCTCACCCATCCAAAAAGTCCCTTCGACAAAAGTTGTTGCAATATCGGGGAGGGACACTTTGGATAGAGGTGGCAGAATGGCCGGAACACCTATGAAGAAAGAAGTGAGGTTGGAAAAGGAGTGACCTCGGTCACTTCCTTAGCAACAGATCCCACATTCTCACTTTCTTCAATTAGTCCGATGGCCTTTGAAATTTGTATCAAGGAAGATGTGGAGATCTGATCTAAAGTGACCGTTGGCTGCTTCTTCTTTATTATTTTATTTATAGTAGCCTCATCCTCAGAGCTGGATTTGATTGAGGCCTTCTTATTACCAGGGGCAATGGCTGATAGCTCTTTTATTTTTATGCTCTTCAAGGCTTTTTTGTCCTCGGCCTTTTTCGATTTGTCCTTGGACTTTTTAGATTTGCCTGATGACTCCTTTATTTGAGCTCCTTGGCTTTCCTCTCATGTCTTCGCTTGAGAAGGGTCTTTGTCACCTAAACCTCAGATTCTTCAACCACAGGCTCCCACTTGGCTAAGATAAGTGATTCAGGGAAAAGCCAGCAGTTTTTTTTATTTTCATTGAAGGTGCTGAATTTTTTGCGGATAAGATCTATAAGTTTCTAGACGGCCTATTTCTCATGGTCATATATGTCCGACTGCAGGTCACAGAGATGTGACCCCATTCTGAACAGAGCTCTCATGGGGAAGGAACAACTAGAAAAAAATATTGATCCTTCACCTTTTTATGGAGTCTGGGTTTCCTCCATTGAAACCATATTCCGGTCTAGGAGATATGGTTATCCAGTTCAAACCGTGATTAAAGCGAAACAAAACTTTCACGGCTGTGGCGTTAAAATCCACACCAAGAATTCGGGCAAAAATGTACAAAGAAATCAAGTACTTCACGTAATTTAGTTGGAGTCTGGTGATTGGTACATGAAATTCCGCCATTATCTTGTAAAATTCTGGAGCCAAAGGGAAACGAAGACCACCATTGAGGTAAGTCTCATATACTATAATATATCTTGGTGGAGCAGTAGAGTCTGGCGCGATGACTCTAGGCAAGAGGTATGCCAGAGAATGCGGAATCTTATACCGACCCTTGAAATATTCCATATCCTCGGCGGTAAGAATCAATTGAATATTTGCAACTCCTAGCGCCATGAAAAGTTTTTGAACAAAGAAAGAAAGAAGATTTCTAAGTTAGAAAACGGATGTAAAGGAAGTAAAGAATTGTTATGACCTTTGAAGACCAATTTATAGGCAAAGCAAATAGCTCCAAACGACGCCGTTTACATTCAAAATTCAAAAGACACGCCTAATCATGACGCTATTATGCATCGACCACTCATTTTCTCAGCCAAATGTCGAATTGCCCGATATCAGTAATGATGGCTCGTGCGTTTCCAACAAGTCAAAACGATGTGCATTTAATACGATAACTGCCGGTAGGAATACAAACCGTCGGGTTAATTACACTCACTTAGAAGACTTCAGACTCAGAAATTTTTATCCGAGGAGAAATGGGAATTCATCGAATAATATTTCGGACTCAGACATAAAGAAAATTTTTAACTTCATATCAGAAGGCTGAATTTTAAGCCTTCTGGTATGGGGAGTTAATGATAGGTTTAGTACCCAATGACCCAATTAAGGAGGCCCAATACGGTTTTTAGCCGAGGAATCAAAGTTAAAGATCCTTAAAGCCTGCGTAGCCCATTACATCCGAGTAGCCCATTATGTCCGCACGGCCCACAGCACGTGCATGGCCTATTTCAGTCATTATGGCCGAGGTCCATTTAACGACCTAGGATGGTAATTTAACTAATGAAAGCGAATGTTAGTTACAACCGCCGTTGATAAGAACAACGGTTAACCGTCCGACAATTTTTCTAGCAGTTAACCACTGCCCACCATCTATAAATATGGATCCTCTTCCTTCGAGAAGAAAAACTTTACTCAACTGGAACAAGATTTAAACAAAAATCTTTTCCGACAATGTATTCGAATACGCCTAGGGCGCAAATTCTCTCTCTCTAAAATTAAGACACTAAGAGTGAA
>JAOVVI020001420.1:2655-22591 GCA_028571085.2 Nepenthes alata
AAACTGGGTGGCAATGCCAATCTATACTCTACTTCCTCGATTTTCTCTAAAATCTCAAAAAGGCTAATGAATTGGAGTTTCAATTTACCTTTCACCCAAAATCTAAATGTCCCTTTTGATGGTGATACTTTCAAAAATACATAATCATCCACCTCAAATTTCAACTCTGATCTCCTTCTGTTTGCGTAACTTTTTTGTCTGCTCTGTGCTACTTTTAATTTCTTGTGAATCAGTTTGATCTTCTCCACTGCTTCCTTAATAATCTCGGGACCCAGAATTCTCTTAACTCCTATTTTCTTCCAATGAATCAGCGATCGACACTTCCTCCCATAGAATGCCTTGAACGGTACCATGCCTATGCTTGCCTGATAGCTATTATTAGAGGCAAATTCCGCCAGGGTCAAATGATTATCAAAAGTTCCTTTCATATCTAATACCAAGGCCCTTAATATATCCTCCAAAATCTAAATAATACGTTTCAGTTCACCGTCGGTTTTGGGGTGATACGCTATACTAAACTTTAATTCCGTCTCCAATTCTTTATGTAGACTCTCCCAAAATTTAGAAACAAATTGCGGATCTCAATCAGATACAATCGTTGCAGGCACACCATGAAGCCTGACAATCTCATTCACATACAATTACGCCAATTTATCACGAGAGTATGTCATCCTGATTGGCAAGAAATGGGCTGATTTTGCCAACCAATCAATAATAACCCAAATAGCATCATGGTTCTTCGGAGTCCTTGGCAAACCCGATACAAAATCCATTGCAACATCTTTCCACTTCCAATTTTGGATAGGCATTGCCTGCAACAATCAAGACGACTTTCTCCTCTCAACCTTCAATTGCTAGCACAGAAAGACATTTCTCCACAAAAGCTACAATATCTCTTTTTATATTTCTTCACGAAAATGTCATCCTCAAGTCCTGATACAATTTATTCTTCCCCGGATAAATCGTATATCAAGATCGGTGAGCTTCCTTTAAAATTTTCTCCTTTAGCCTTGTCGTTCAACACACCCAAATAATCCCTAAACCTCAATACTCCATTAGCATGAACATTGAAATTAATTCTGGAATCCTTACTCAAATCACCAACAATATCCATAAGAAAGGAATCATTTACCTGCTTCTCCTTAACCTTATTTATCACCTCCTGTTGAATCTAAAGATATAATAAAACCATCCCGTCACTTTGAACATACCGCTGAATATCACACTGTTTCAGATAATACAACATTTCCATTTGCTTAATCTACAATCTCGCCACATAGCCTGATCGGCGGCTTAATGTATCAGTAACCAAATTAGCTTTGCCTGACTTATACTGAATCTCATAGTCAATCCTTTATAAAATCAACCCATCTCCTCTGCCTCATATTGAACTCCTTCTGCGAGAATAAATACTTCAAACTTTTATGGTCTGAATAAATAAGAAAGTTCTCACCATAAAGGTAATGTCTCCAAATGTTCAGAGCAAACACAACCGCAGTTAACTCCAAATCATGAGTTGGGTAATTCTTTTCATGCACTTTTAGCTGTCTGGACCTATAAGTAACTACTTTGTCATTCGGTATCAGCACACAATCCAAGCTCGATTTGGAGACATCACAATATACCTCAAAATCACCAGATCCCTTCGGAATAGTCAACACTGGAGCAGTCGTTAGACAATCCTTCAATTCCTGAAAACTTCGATCGCATTCTTCAGTCCAATTAAACTTGGTCTCCTTTATTAATTAAGTCAAAGGAATAGCTATTCGAAAAAGTTCTCTACAAATCTTCTATCATACCCTACCATGCCAAGAAAACTTCTGACTTCAGTCACTAACGTAGGTCTATCCCAGTTAGTAACGACTTCCACCTTTTTCGGATCTATAGCAATACCTCCGTTTGAAATCACATGCCCCAAAAATATCACCTCTTCCAGCCAAAACTCATATTTCTTCAATGTAGCATACAATATTTCCTCTCAAAGCACTTGGAGTACAATCCTCAGATGAGTCTCATGCTCATCGTGACTCTTAGAGTATATCGAAATATCGTCAATAAACACCACTACAAATTTATCTAAATAAGACCGGAACACCCGGTTCATCAAATCCATAAAAGCAGCATGAGCATTTATAAGACCCAATGGCATAACAAGAAATTCATAGTGGCCGTATCTCGTCTGAAAAGCTGTCTTGGCCATCTTCTCCTGCTTTATCCTTAACTGATGGTATCCCGATCGCAAATCTATCTTAGAGAATACCCGAGATCCTTGCAATTGGTCAAACAAATTATCAATGCGTGGCAATGGATATTTATTTTTAATCATGATCTTGTTCAACTCACAATAATCTACACACAATTGCAAAAACCCATCCTTCTTCCTCACAAACAGCACCGGTGCACCCCACAGAGATACACTCGGTCTAATGAAATCATTTTCTAACAACTCCTGCAACTGTAACTTCAACTCCTTCAACTTAGCAGGCATCATATGATAAGGTGCCTTCGAAATTAGGCTAGTACTAGGAATAACCTTGATTTCAAACTTAATCTCCCGATGAGGGGGAAACCTATGCAACTCTTTTGGAAATACATCCTCAAAATCACATATGACTAAAATATCTATTGCTGGCACGCTATGGCTTCCAATAGTGCTGGCATACACCAAGTAAGCTTGGGACCCACTTTTCATTAAATGCTTGGCATGCAAAATCGAAATCAACACAGACATCTCCTTCTTCCTAATCCCTTGAAAGAAAAAGGGTTCGACTCTAGGAATATCAAAACACACCCTTTTAAGGAAGCAATCTATATTGGCATGATAATTTGATAAATAATCCATCTCCAAAATGACATTAAAATTACACATATCAAGTAATATCAAATCTACCATCAATTGTATCCCATTCACCTCAACCATGCACTCCGGATACATGACATCAGTAACTACTGCTGATCCAGTAGGTTTTGAAACAGCCAAAGAATAATCTAAAATTCTTGGAGTGTATGTGATATAACATGCAAATCGTGAAGAAACAAAAGAGTACGTAGATCAAGAATTAAATAAGACAGAAGATGAAACTCCACAAATAAGAAGGGTACCTTCAACCACATTCGGGAATGCCTCAGCGTCCTATACTGTCATTGCAAAAGATTTAGCCGGGATAATAGTCTTCTTTGCTCCTAGCCTCTCCGATTGTGGACAATCCTTGGCCAGGTAGCCCTGCTGACCACAATTAAAATAGGCCCTTGTCGCTTTGAAACAAATCTTCCTCGGATCCCTCCCCCCATCGTGTACACAATCTACTATACACGCTTGAGAACTAGTCACTAATTGAACTTCAGTGATACTCTTTCCCTTATCTGCCATCTTTGCCTTTTTAGATGGCCTTGATGGTCTGAAACTCGACCCTGTGCTATAGCTCGTCCGGCTGGCTACCCTCTTGGTAAAGAACTTCTAAGTCTCCAACTCCTTCTCGAATATTAGAGCTGTATCCAAGATTTTCGTATAAGTTTGGAGCTTCTAAGTCACCAGTTGTCTTCTAATATCATCCCCCAACCCTTGCTGGAACTTTTTTGCTTTCCTCAACTCATCCTCTGCAATGTACGGGGCATATCAGGGCAATTCAGTAAATTTTACACATATTCTGCTACGGTATGGACCCCTTGCCTAAACCACATAAACTCTTCCTCCTTCAGATCCTGGAGACTAGAGGGAAAGTTGTGACGGACCAGGTTATTTTTCTTAAATGACCTCCGTCAATGGTAACATAAACTAATGCCCATAATTTATAATTATGGATTCTGTAAAAATTTTGGCAGAATTTCCTCTGCAACTAGACGAAAATAAAAAATACAACATACTTAAAATAACCTGTACAAGCACACAACTATCCAATAATCAACATTTTGGCCTACAACACAATACACAGGATCATAATCGCCATACCATCCATGGCTCCAACACAGTATTCCTATCTACCATATTAGGTCTAAATAGATGCCGTCTAGGACTAAAAAAAATCCAAAATATCTAATGTCGTTGTGGAAGCATAGTTAAATCCAGAAACCTGCGGAAGTATAACAATAACCATAAAATAATAACAAATCATATTAATCCAACTAGGATGTTTACATTCTATTACAACAAACATAACCAAATCTTCAAGCTTTTGACATGCAGCTAATCTCCTCAACCAAGTCCCTCTCCTTGCTCTAACTAATTAGGCGCTGGCTTTATGTTCTCATCTGGAAGGAGAAACAGTAAGAGGGAGCGTACAACTAAGCAAATGTAATCATACATCACTAACTACAGGCAGATAAAAGTGAAAGCAACAACTGAATAGGAAAGACATGTAATCTCAATAACAAGGGAACATGAGAGAGGAAGGGGACATCTGGGATTATCGGGTTCACATGGTTACATCGGTTACGTATTATTCATTTTTATCATTTACATTATTCTTTGCGGACCAGGGTCAGTAGACCTTACAAACAAAAGGTGCGGGAGGACGAGAAATGTATCATGAACCTCATGATCTAAGGTCATATGACATATCCAATATCTATCATAGTTTTCCCTCACCGGTGTCAGTATGGCCAATCTAGGCCCATCACCACATGGCATAGTGGTGTCACCCACTACCCTTCACTCCCGCGGTCCAGAGGCAATTCTCGTCCTTCCATAGTAATATCCTAAAGCTTGACAAAAGTATCACCCGCCTCAGTAAGCGGCCAAAACACTTGGCCAAAGTGATCCTTGAGTCTCCACTATGATACTCATGTCATGCCCAAGAATATTACCCATCATAGTATAATCCATGGTCCTAGTTTCAGGATTCCTTAATCTTTTGGAGGGGGATCCACCATTTGCCATTTACATTCATCACTCTGTAAATCACATTCCCACCACATACCTCCATCCGGGAGATCAAATCCATCATATCGTATTTTGTGGATTCCTTTCCATTTACTTGCATGATTTATATCTTTCTTTTGGACCTATGTCCTTTGACAATACCTTTCACATGCATAGATATCACAATGTGTGAGACGAATAAGAATTTCTTACCACATCATGCAAATTCTCACTTTGGAGTCCTCCAGAACACATTTCTTTGTAACCGGAATATAAATACATATTTCGAAGCTTACATATACATTTAAATAATTAGACATAATTTTCATAATAATTAAATGGGGACAAAGCATGCAAATTTACACTTTATTCTCGGATGAACAGTGTCAGGCCAGTTTTAGAGGGCTCGGATGCCGTGAACGGGTCGAATCTTACGAGATCAATCATCCGGTCGATATATATACACATTTGGGACATGGTGATTCATATTTTGAGGTCAATTCAATATAATACGAAGGTGGAAGCATGTAAATTTCCAATTTCATCACGGGTGAAAAGTAACAATGACATTTTAGAGGGCTCGGACGCTGCGAACGGGTCAAAACGTGTGAGATCGATCGTGCGGCCGACATATATATATATTTGGGACGTGGTGATTCACATTTTGGGGTCAATTTAACCAAATACGGAGGGTAAATGGGAAATCCCCAATTTTCGTGGGTTAGGATTTGGTGGAACTCCGCCGAACGAATCAGTGAGCAAATCGGATAATAAACTACATACTCCGTAGTCTTAAGGCATGGGTAATACATTTTTCATGGTTTGGGTGGGTATTGAGACAAAAATATCCGATGGTAAATGAAAAAATCGAAAGAGAGAAGTTAGTGAGTATGAGAACACTTGCCTCGGCGCGTATTACCACTTTTATAACTAGCTCTCGGACGGATTCGGACTCCATGGGCTCGATCTCCTCCTTCCTCTCTCTAGAATTGGCTCTCTCTCTCTAGAAAGGTTTGGTTAGTGCAGAAAATGAAAATCGCAAATCAGCATGCGGCTTTAAAATGGGTTGGCGCTCGAGCGCGCAACAAACGTGCGGCGAGCGCAGCCTTACTACCCAGGCTGACTCGAGCGTGCAGCGAGCACAGACAATCTAGATTTTTATGCTCTCCGTGGGCTCGAGCCCACCGAGGGCGCAGGTCAGGCCCGTAGCAAGCCTACTTCGCATTTTTACCGTTCGGAACCCGTTTTGACCATTTTAATCCAATCTTTCACATCCTTGGACATTGCTTTTGATTATATAACCTTAATAAGTCATGATTATCATAATTTAAAATACAAAATCTTATTTACGAATTAACATTTCACGGTTTATAATTTTTGTTCCTGATTTACCAATTACGTCTCTTTGAGCTTTTCAATTCGATTCCTTCCGTACCTTTTGACCACAATTTACCTATATTAACTTAATTACCTTCTAATTATTATATTCTTAAGACGAAACCTCACAACTCTCTCCCACTTATAAAAATTTTGTCCTCAAAATTTGACGAACCTCAAGATTTATAATTGGGGAAAATTCCTTTTAGAATTCCTTCTTCACAATCCTACGTCACATCCTTGATCAAACGACTTATCCTAGGGGGCCCTTATCTCAAGACGAATTCCTAGTATCTAAAACCGCTAAACCCAAATCTTACTGATTCCCTCGACCAACGATACAAGGGAGACTTCACAGCAAACCCCAGAATTCCAAAAGCAGCCTAAAAAAATGCTAGCAATTCTTCAAACTATATCCGATACTTCAAGCACATCCGATGAACTTCCATTTCAGTTCATTCCAAGCCTCGAAAGAATTCGACCACAGGGAATCTCAACCTTATTCTGAAATTTTTGGGCCATGGGCTCACAACGCTTACGCTGTGCTACTCTGATTGATTGTCTAACTATGAGTCATCCCTTTGAAATTTCACCATCATATCTATTTCAGCTTGACATCCCAAAGATTCTCTAATCAGGTTTGGCTAAGATTTTGATATAAACTTTAAATCACAACCATGTTTTAAGGTATGAATAATTCATATTCCCGCTATTTCATTGGTAAGTCGACAAACCGACATATTTTCGAAAATACATAGCCCATATCACATGCCTAGAATGTATGGCAACCCTAATTACAACAATCCTAGGATAGTCATACCATGAAGACGAATCCCACAATGATTGAACTACAGCCACATTAAAAACTACAATCATAACGATCACCCAAAGATTCGACAAAGTTTTAGATCATTCTCCCCGTAACCTCAAAATCCAATTACTGAGCAACCTCAAGATCCCATTAGCATACCAATGAGCCAATTGATCCAATCCGAATACATCTTCTATGATTATGATAAGTGTGTCACTCAAATTGTCCTGAAAACAAACTATGAGGACTTCATATTTCAGAAATTCATAACTCCAATACATCGAATACGATTCTGTCTCCTAATTTAAGAATATAACATCCTACCAGACAAGTATTTGGACCTACTCATGATTTACCTTTCACATCTCTTACGAAACTTTGAAGATGTATTAAGTCTAAAAACCCCCAGCATTAACTGTCAACATTGATTTTCGCTTTCCAAAAAAACCAAGGTTCACCTTCTCAATCTTTAAACAGATCTGTCCACATGCAATACCATATGATCATTTTCCTTAATGATATAACCATTCTGGCTCTTAAAATTTTAGATAGTGGCTATCTTCAAAGACAATACCCATAAGTTCTTAAAATGAAGACTTCAATCACTAATTCCGACCTACACATGGAGTAACTCTATTTATGAACTTCTCCCCCACTTAATCCGAGGGTAGCCACCAATCATGATGTGAGAGTAACATAATCCTATCCTTTCTCAAAAGTATTATATTCTACGATAACTTACTAGACCCGTCAGGGGTCAATCCAAATGACATGGACGCCAATTAACCCTTTTCAGTCCCCAGAAACTACCTTTTCATCTTTCGTTCTAACAATTACAAATCTCTTCTAAGTCAAACATCTCACTAACACTGTAATCCTCGAGTAATACTTGTCAGGTCACTTAATAACTTCGGTTAGACCCAAGATGACAATACGCTTCCACGGCACTAATCGGTCTTCCCAATTAGCCATCACTTAAAGTCTTAAGGATTTCAAAATCATGCTACCAAAGAACCACATGCTTAACAAGGTATTTCCTCAAACTAAACTCGCATTCCCTTCTCAATAGGGCATACAGATAAGCAATTGTTCACAATCTATGACATAATCCCCAAATAGACTGCATACACCCTATGTCCTTTTGAATTCATCAATGAAGTCATCTCAACACAGGCCCGAATATGGCCGAAAGATCCAACCCAAAAATTTCATGAAATGCCAGCGAACCTACAAAACCCAAACGGTGTTTTTGGACTTCATAGTGGCCATATCCTTATCCTGAATACCGCCAGGGCTACAACCTCCATTAATTTACAATTAACACTCTATGGGCACGAATCGACCTTAGAAATCATCAAGCCTTTATAACAGCCCATGTAATTCACCTATCCATTCACAAGGTCCGCTCATCAAATCATTAATCTACTAGGCAACCCCATTTTTAAAATTCATGAACAACCTGATCGGTCCGTCTTATTTACCTCGAAGGTTCTGGAGTATTTCACAACGATGCCAAAGCCGATACTTCCACGGCTCTGCATAAAATCCTCAACTATTGGCATCGATTTCGACACAACCTCGAATTACCGATCAAAAGATAAATCAGCCTAGTTTTTCTTCTGATAACCTCCTCAAATATTCACACGGCCGAAGCCCCTCAGTGACCACAAAATAACCTTTGGGCGTGGTCGCATATACAAATTTGACTCAGTGCAGATTCTCATTATATGCTTTGCCGGAAAGATAATACTAATCTCTTAACACCTCGATCAATTCAGACTTATACTTCAAATCCCACAACCTGATTGCAGGATATTATTTCTTAACCAGTCCAACCCAAGCTAGCACAGTGGTTCGCCCACCAAACTACTACTAAGATCAGATTAAAGCTTGATACCTTAGCTAACTCAAGTTCATACCCAAAATCACACAATTCAATTGCAAGACATAATATGCTTACCAATCTAATTCATATCAACTCGATGACTTACTGACCAAATCATCCATAATGTCGCATCGAGATTGACGCCACAAAATATTTCAGATTAACCCAGCCAATCGTATCTATGAACCCAAGAAAATGTCACAACCCTCGACACCGTTTGTATCAAGCCTAGATCCTTAATTAAACAAACAAATTTAGGAATCACAAAATTATATATTTGGGATTCCAACGTTACAAGTGTTGTGACATCAAAATTGAGAATCTCGACTTCCATCATGGCGATCAACACATTTTTCTTATGCGCCATCACCACCAAAACTCTGATCCAAGGCACTAGATTTCTTCACTACTAGGCCAGACGATACAAACTATCCTTAATCTAGTGATCAAGCCATCTACAACTTAGATCATAGTCCCAAAATCTCTTCAGGAAGACATTTATCCAAGATTCATCCATAAACTTCCACCTTGATATATCTTTTATCCTCCTGAATACTGGGTCACTTTTGTCACTATTGTAATGCCTAGGTCCCCTAATTACACATAACTCAAAAACACAACGCAAACATGGGCTTGGAATCCCCAAAATGACACCCGGCCACAATATCAAACCCAAGAGCCTTACCTTTTATCACGACAGGCGACACTTAATACCTTGAGTTAATACCTTAGAACGCTAATTTAAAACACTGGACCCCTTCATCGTCCATCCATGGATAAGGACATCCCTCCATCTTGCGATCGAACTAACCACTATTGAAACATGCTCCCGAGAGTCTCACCGAAACAAAGCATTCATCCATGAAGCTTCCATAAACTCATAGGAAAATATCTCTTAATCCTCGAGGCCCATGATCTTTTTCACATCAACCGCCCAAAGTCAACTTCATGTCCTACTTTACATGGGACAATACGCCTTATCATCTTCTGAACATGGGATCACCGCAACGTCATCTTAAGTGTCTGAATCCACATGTCAACCTCAATAGGATCTGAACTACCCAAAAGTCCAGATACTTAAATATCTCCAAATTAATTATGAATTGTCATCCTAGGACTTGATATTCCCAAAATTAACTCCAATTACACTAACCTCGAGCTGTTGACTCCACCGTATTCATAAAGCTTGCCAGGTTGATTAGGCAAACCTTCTTAGCAAATTACTAGCCTAAGGACTTCAATCTAGAGTCGATCAAACTTGAACCTTGATCCAACACCAATTAACTAGGCCTCGAATCATCACTGATCAATTCAAGGACCTAATTGATACCAATCAAATTCCAACATTAAGGTGTCTCCGTACACCGTCTCCTTCTTGACCCTATAGTCAGCCACTAATATTAGTAGTCCCCATCTAGGAGCCACTGCTAACACTTCCTTGAGACAGGAACAATTCTAATTAGGCCACTCCTAGAACACTAGTTAGGATGCATAAGCTAGCCAATCGAACCAAATCATCATTCATAACTTAGTGCTAGCCCAAGTTATTAGGATTGGGGTAACCAAAACTACCCGAACTAGCTTAATCACCCTACGCCATCATCCACTAATTCAATTAATCTTAATCTAACCCAAGCTTTCGCATACAATTCAGATCAAACTTGAGGCATCTTTTTTTCTCTGATACCAACTGTGACGGATTGGGTTATTTTTTCTAAATAACCTCCGTCAATGGTAATATAAACTAATGCCTATAATTTATAATTATGGATTCTGTAGAAATTTTTACAGAGTTTCCTCTACAACTAGACGAAAATAAAAATTATAACCTGCTTAAAATAATCGGTACAAGCACACAACTATCCAATAATTAACATTTTGGCCTACAACATAATACACATAATCACAATCGCCATACCATCCATAACTCCAACACAGTATTCTTATCTACCGTTTTGGGTCTAAAGAGATGCCGTCTAGGACTAAACAAAATCAAAAACATCCAATGTTATTGCGAAAGCATAGTTAAATCCAGAAACTTGTATAAGCATAACAATAACCATAAAATAATAACAAAACATATTAATCCAACTAGGCTGTTTACATTCTATTACAACAAACATAACCAAATCTCAAGTCTTCGACATCCAGCTAATCTCGTCAAGTAACTCCCTCTCCTTGCTCTAACTAATTAGGTGCCGGCTTAATGTTCTCATCTGGAAGGAGAAACAGTAAGAGTGAGCGTATAACTCAGCAAATATAATCATACATCACTAACTATAGGCAGATAAAAGTGAAAGTAACAATTGAATAGGAAGACATATAATCTCAATAACAAGGGAACATGAGAGGGGAAGGGGACATATGGGATTATCGGGTTCACATAGTTACATCGGTTACGTATTATTCCTTTTTATCATTTATATTATTCTTTGCGGACCAGGGTCAGTAGACCTTGCTAACAAAAGGTGCGGGAGGATGAGAAATAGATCAAGAACCTCATGATCTATGTTCATATGAGATATCCAATGTCCATCATAGTTTTCCCTCATCGGTGTCAGTATGGCCAATCTAGACCCATCACCATGTGGTATAGTGGTGTCACCCACTACCCTTCCCTCCCGCGGTCCAGAGGCAATTTTCGTCCTTCCACAGTAATATCATAAAGCTTGACAAAAGTATCACCTACCTCATTCAGTGGCCAGAACACTTGGCCAAAGTGATCCTTGAGTCTCCACTATGATACTCATGTCATGCCTAAAAATATTACCCATCGTAGCATAATCCGTGGTCCGAGTTTCAGGATTCCTTAATCTTTTGAAGGGGGATCCACCATTTGCCATTTACATTCATCACTCAGGAAATCACTTTCCCACCACATATCTCCATCCGGGAGATCAAATCCATCATATCATACTTTGTGGATTCCCTTCCATTTACTTGCTGATTCATATCTTTCTTTTGGACCAATATCCTTTGACAATACCTTTTACATGCATAGATATCACAATGTGTGGGAGGAATAATAATTTCTTACCACATCATGCAAATTCTCACTTTGGAGTCCTCTAGAACACATTTCTTTGTAACCGGAACATAAACACATATTTTGAAGCTTACATATACATTGAAACAATTAGACATAATTTTCATAACAATTAAATGGGGACAAAGTATGCAAATTTACACTTTATTTTCGGATGAACAGTGTCAGGCCACTTTTAGAGGGCTCGGATGTCGCGTACGAGTCAAATCTTGCAAAATTGATCGTCCGGTCGATATATATACACATTTGGGACGTGGTGATTCATATTTTAAGGTCGATTCAACATAATACGAAGGTGGAAGCATGCAAGTTTTCCATTTCATCTTGGGTGAACAGTAACAGTGACATTTTAGAGGGCTCAGACGCCACGAACGGGTCAAAATGTGTGAGATCGATCGTGCGGCCGACATATATATACATTTGGGACGTGGTGATTCACATTTTGTGGTCAATTTAACCAAATACAGAGGGAAAATGGAAAATCCCCAATTTTTGTGGGTTAGGGTTTGGTGAACTCCACCAAATGAATCGGTGAGCAAATCGGACATTAAACTACATACTCCATGGTCTCAAGGCATGAGTAATATATTTTCCATGGTTTGGGTGGGTATTGAGATAAAAATACCCGATGGTAAACGAAAAATATTGAAAGAAAGAAGTTAGTGAGTATGAGAACACTTGCCTCATGCATATTACAACTTTTATAACTAGCTCTCGGACGGATTCGGACTCAACGGGCTCGATCTCCTCCTTCCTCTCTCTAAAATCGGCGCTCTCTCTCTAGAAAGGTTTGGTTCATGGAGAAAATGAAAATCGCAAAGAAGCAAACGACTTTAAAACGGGCTGGCGCTCGAGCGCGCGACAAGCACAGACAATTTGGATTTCTGTGCTCTCTGTGGGCTCGAGCCCACGAAGGGTGCGGGTCAGGCCTGCAGTAAGCCTACTTTGTATTTTTATCGTTCGGGACCCATTTTAATCATTCTAACCAAATCGTTTACATCATTGGACCTTACTTTTGATCATATAACCTTAATAAGTCACGATTATCATAATTTAAAACCCAAAATCTTATTTACAAATTAACATTTCACGGTTTTACAATTTTTGTTCCTGATTTACCAATTCCCTCTCTTTGAGCTTTTCAATCTGATTCCTCCCGTATCTTTTGACCACAATTCACCCATGTTAATTTAATTACCTTCTAATTATTATGTTCTCAACCCGAAACCTCACAGAAGTATTTTTCCATAAAGGCTTCCTCAAACATTCTCCAAGTAATCTCATCATCGGGCACACACAACGCCCTTTTCTTCATCACTCACTAACTATCTGCTTCTCCTTCTAATTTATACGCCGCAAAGGTAACCTTTTCCTAATCCGAGCATTGATTCACAATAAAAATCTTCTTCATCATCTGTATCAAAATATTTGCCTTCACCGGATCTAGTTTCCCCAAAAATTTAGGTGCCCTTTCCGCCGTAAACTTATCGTAAGCCATCGTGGCAGGATTTACTGGGATCGGCTCTGGTGCAGGAACCAAAGCCATGTGACATTGCTCCATCGATTCTATAATATTAGTCATCGTCCCCCAACAAATTCAAGTATTTAGCCTCACAGTCCAGGGCAGTATGAGCACCACCATGAGCATTTTTTCTATCTCTTCTACTAGCCATGCTATATCCTATAACCAAAAATATTGCAATATTAGTAGACCTCAAATAATCCAATTAGAGTGACGAGTTAACAATAAATTAATATAATTTAGGTTTAAACCTAGGGGCTAACACCTAAACATCCTACCAAATTCTAACTACCCTCAACCTATTCCTACTTAAACTTAAGCCTAAGCTTCCGCTTTAAGATCGATCAATCCTAAGGCATCTCTTTTCTCTGATACCAATTGTGATGGAATGGGTCATTACCCTCAAATGACATCCGTCAATAATCATATAAAACTAATGCTCATGATAAAATAACATAAATTTTAGCAGAAAATCGAGCAGAATTTCCTCTAGAAATGGACAAAATCCAATACAAATAACCTAAAATTACGCAATCTGAACAAGAAAAATAGATAAATAAACCTCAACATACATCAACAATACAAACACATGATCAATCAGGCGCCATATCATCCATGGCTCTAACACAGTAACTCAAATACCATATTGGATTTAAAGAGAGATGCCATCTAAGACCTATACAAATCCAAAATAAAATGCGAAAGCAAAACTAAATCCATGAGATAATCCTATGGAAGCATAAACATTGTCCTAACAAAATATGCAATATGCCATGACTATGAATATACAATTTTTATCCACAAAATTGATTGTTTACATTCACAATTTATCAACTCCGAAGCTTCTTCAAAAGACTTCAAGGTTCCACAAGGCTTCTCAAGCTAAGTCCTAACTTCACTCTTACTCATCAGGCATCAACTCTACGATCTTATCTTGAGGGTGGACAAAATTAACAAGGGTGAGCAGAATACTCAGCAAGTGTACTATAATAACAAAGATATGCAAGCCTTCATATAAAACATACATATATAGGGAAGAAGGGACATGGAAGGAACTGGAAATCAAATATTCATGTGGACAAGGAAAGAAAACATGAAACGATGCATAATCATGAGCGTAGAGACAAAAATCGTACTTTTATTTCTTTTATCTTTTCATTTAACTTAGTGAAAAGCATACTTAAATCCAAATTAGCTCAAAACTTTACTTGTTCTTTAAAATAGACTTTTATTATCTGAGGGGACCTGAACCAGTAGACCATATTAGCGAAGGGAGTGAATAATTAATGGTATATTGTATTCACTCCACACAATCTAAGGCCAAATGTTCCTCCATACTTTACATCCTGAGGACAAGATGGTTCATAGTCATATTCCTCCATAATTTACATCCCGAGGGTAGGACGTTTCAAAGTCATATTCCTCCATAGTTAACGTCCCGAGAAGGGCGGACCACATATCACTTTATGGATGGACTTATCCTCGATTACTACCGTAACGTTCCAAGACATGCCAAAGAACCTTACCTGACTGTATAATAGTCTTAGGTCTAATTTCTTACTGATTTAACTTTATTTAGGGTATTCTTATTCTTAGTTCATAGCCTTAACTCATTATGCCTCAAAGGCCACTTTAAATTTATAATATCAAACTCTCAGATAATTTCTAAAACTTTCAGAAATTCAACGGTATAGCCTTTGTGGAAACTTTCAGATACAAATCATCAAATAATCTTAACTAATGTGTCAAATAACATTTTCATCATAAAACCCAAAAATTTACAACGAATTATACTTCCATTTTTGAGCTAGGGTTTAGGGAAAATCATCCAAATACAAATCGAATACAAAACATATGCCAAACGACGAAATCAAAGCCATAAATCATGATACTTATGCACAAACATAAAATCTATCCAAAAATAATGAGAAACATGCATTATTCATTGCAAATATTAGAGGAAGAGGGTTTTAGAGTATTAATACTGAAGTGGAGATATTAAAAAGCAATAATAAGGGAAAATAGGGTTTGGGGTACACTTACTTCAGCCTAATTTTTTTAATTTTCTTACTCTCATCAGACCGAAATTGGTGAAGAATCCCTTCCCTTTTCTACTTTTTCTCCCTTCGTTGCTTTTTGCGGTCGTGCCCTGGGTTCTCTCCCCTTCCCCTTTTTAAAACAAAAATGAATCAGATTGGTAGAAAAAATTACGCTTGGGCTTGCACTCGAGCGCATGTCGAGCGTGCATCAAGTGCGAGCTCACTGCCCCTGCCTTGCTTGAGCGCCGACGGCGACCAGCGGGTGGGGTCATTCTGTTTTTGGCACCTGCTGCCGCTCTCGAGCGTACGGCAGGCACCATGCTGCTTGGTAGCATACTAGCACACAGCAGGCCAATGTTTCTTATTTTTACCTTCGAAACTCATTCTCCCACGTACATTGAGCCTCATCTCGATTATTATTATTTCAATTGCGTCCAAATTATCATATTT
Organism: Nepenthes alata; assembly: GCA_028571085.2. NCBI lineage: Eukaryota > Viridiplantae > Streptophyta > Magnoliopsida > Caryophyllales > Nepenthaceae > Nepenthes > Nepenthes alata. The sequence goes on from JAOVVI020001420.1 coordinate 18,644, forward strand.
TGAAATTGGAACCTCACTACTCTCTACTGTGCCTTATCAAGTATAAGCCTATGCTAATTTGAAGGCAAGGAAAGGAGCGAGAGTGAGGCAAATGCTCAGTGAGTGCAACATAATTAAGAATAATATGTAATATATTCAAACGAAGCAGGGAAGGGAATAGGAGCGATATGTAAAGATGCATATAGATATGAGACATGACCAAATGCACTTTCCGAATTACGTTTATCTTCACGGATTAGGGCCAATAAGCCTTACTAGCTAAAGGTATGGGGGAATGAAGAAAGGATCACGATACTCCACGTGATCTAAGGCCTACCCACGTACTTAATGTCCTGTAGTGGATGGTATACCTATCACCAAGTATACGGAGCCAATAAACATATGCCCCATGTCTCTCGGGGCCCAGAGGCAGTCATCGTACTTCCACAATAATATTATAAGGTATGCCAAGGAATATCACTCGTTATAATGCACGGCCAGAAAAATTCTTGAGTTTTTACTATAATATCAATGGCATGCTAAGGGATATTACCCTCTGAAACATAAATCCGTGATCCTAATTTTATGATTTCTTATTTTTTGATGGAAAGTCCACCAAACTTCTTTCATAAGGTTCTCACTTCGGGAGAACGAATCTTACACATATCAAATTGTGGCATTCCCTTCGTATACTTGCATAATTTTCATATTTCTTTTTGGATTTAGTCTTCACATGATTCAAATTATATGCATGGATATTGTTAAGCATAGGAAAGATACAAGCACTTATCACTTTGAGCTAAATATGACTTTTAAGACTTCTAGACGATTAATTCCTTCACAAACGGTGCACAAATATATTTTTTAGAATATACAATTAAGCATATATAATTATACATTATTTAGACGCTAATTAAATAAGGCAAAATCATGCAAAAATAACAAAAGGGCTCGAATGAACAGTGTCAGCGTGATGAACAATGTTCTATATGTGCAATTCAGACAAAATTTGAAATTGGACATTCAATCAGTAAATAACCAAATTCAAGACATGGGTATTCATAATCTCAAGCCAAATTATGTATAAAACTCAAAATAAATGCTTAAACAAGGTCCGGGAGTAAGTTAGGATTTTCGGATGCGCAAACCATGCGAAAATGATGAATCAGACAACAGAATTGATAAATATCTATGCCCAAGTCATGGGTATCATAAATACATGCATAGGTCAGGTATCGAGATAATAATACCTAAAGGGGACTGAATAAAATCAAAAAAAGTAGAAGAAAATGGTATGAATGTACCTGCCTCAACTCGATCTATCACTTCTCTAACTAGCTCCAAGCCAGAATCGAACCCAAGGGCCTTGATTTCCTCCTATCTCTCTTCTCCACACTCTCTCCCTCTCTCTCTCTCAAATCTGCATGTAAAATAACAGAAAGAAAGCCCGCACGTGGCTTTATACGTGTACTGGAGCTCGAGCACCCATTAAGCACGGGTCAGGCCCTGAGTTCTGGAAAACACACCCCGGTCATGCCTCGGGTGCTCCTCGGGCACAGCAATCTGTTTTTAGCACGCAGGTCGTGCCTCTGGCCCTAGTCGAGTGCGGGTCAGGCACGTGTCAAGCCTGCAGCAAACCTACTTCACGTTTGCATTATTCGGAACCCGTTTCGATCCTTTTAACCCAATTTTTCACATCCTTGAACTCTAATTTTGATTATATAACCTTAATAAGTTAGGATTATCATAATTTAAAACTCAAAATCTTATTTACAGATTAACATTTCACGGTTTATAATTTCAGTTTTCGATTTTGTCAATTCCGGATCTTTGGACTTTTAATCCAATTTTTCCCATGTCCTCTGATCTCGATTCACTTGTTTTAACTTAATTACTCATATTTATTATATTTTAAAAATCAATACCTTACAATTCTTTCCTATTTATAGAAATTTTATTCTCAAAATTTAACAGACCTCACAACTCAACAATCGGGGTAATCTTTCTAGATTCTTCCTAGCGTTCTCAAGTCACATCCTTGATTAAATAATTTTACCTAGAGAACCTTAACCATTTGAATCATTCTGATCCTCAATACCCAATACTTTCTATCAAAATCTAGATCAAGATTTTATCATGGAAAAGTTTTGGATATTTGTTATAGAGTCTCCCATTTTGATATTTTATTGAGAACTATTGTAAAAAATTGAATGAAACTAATATATTTAGATATCTTAATTTATTTATACAGACCTGAGAACTACATCTATCATCTATGGATAGCAAAAAAAGTGATATTTGATCCGTTTATAGGGAGTAATATGTAGACGGCCTACATATTGGTCTAAATAGTAATGATTTGGCCTAATACTATCGGGAGTGCATATAATCATTCCTCAAAGCTAGTATTGTGGTATTTGATTTTCAGATCTACATATTTTAGATTTTTAGTATTTTTCCAATATTGGATTTTGACATTTGAGATATTCAACCCTTGAGATTTGCATGATTTGCTTGATACTAGGATTTATTCTATTTATAGTATTTGAACTTTGCTTTTGGGGACTTTGGTTGATATATATTTAGACTATATGGTATTCATATGCAGCTTACGAATTTTACGTACCAAATCACATTTTGATATGAAATAATTAGATGTTTGATATTGTTAGACCTTTGGTTTGTATCGGATTTACACACTTGTTTTATTATTTTTGCTCCTTTGTTCTGATTTATAAACTATAGGGCATTCACTATTGCTTTTTCTTACAGTTCATATAATAGGCTATTGCTAGTGTTTGATGTCCAGATAGGTAGTTTGGAAAGATCATATGGTTGATGTCATGATTATTATCAACATTTTTGATTATTTTGTCAGATCCCATCCGGTATTGGGTTTTACATATGGATTGTTCTCTTTGTAGTCTCTAATAATAATGTCAATATTATCACTATTTATTATGTGCTTTTGGATCAGGGTTCAAGATACATTCTATCCAAACCACGTATAAGTGCTATATAGATACACACTGAGCGCCATTCAATTTACCCAAAACATGCATAAATGTCATGCAAGCATGCATCAGGTACTCCCAATCTACCAAAAATATGCATGAGTACCACAAAGGTGCACCTCTTGCATGTGCCTTTTTGTCTTGGATACACATGAGTGTGAGTCCGGCGTCCTTTATACACTAACCTGATTTCCATGAAAATCAAAATTTTTCTCAATATACTTTATGCAATTATTTTAAATTAATCTAAAATTATTCTAAAAATGTCATAATTCAACAAAGAAAAATTGAGCATTATAGGTATTCACAAAACGATAGTAAGATGTACACTTAAGTGCATGGATTGGATGGGAGAATCACAAGATGGTCGCTTAAGCAGCCATGTAGTATATCAACCATTGAATTTTTAGGATATTTGAATTAATTTTGAAGCACAATGAGCATTGCATGAAGAGATAAGAGAAAAAAAGAGATAAAAGGAAGAGGTTTAGCATATGAAAGTAATCTAACTCGGGTTTTATATTTTCCAAATTTTGGTATATTGTTCTTGTTTGTTTCTAGAACATATTTCGATTTGGTCATTTTTTTCTCAATATATTTTTTCTTGGAGGTTGCTAGAAGTATTGAGAGTTGTGTTCAACCATTATCCATATAGATTGTTGTCAAGTTATTTTAGAATGGGTTATATTTGTAAACGATTACCTTTATAGTAGATCTATTTGTAATTTATCCTGTGATTTTTTTCTTGATTAATAAAGATTTTTTGTATTAAATATTATTGTGAAACTTGTGTGTTTTGGTTGCATAATGTATTCTTTGTACTCTCATGGTATTTAATAACTGACAAATGACAGAGAATTCGAGGGCTTACTTCCGTTGTGCTAATTGTGTGTATGTTTTGTTCCCAAAGAATCTCAATAGGGTTAACTAAGAATGGAATTCAAGCTTTATTATT
>JAOVVI020001421.1:0-24499 GCA_028571085.2 Nepenthes alata
AAAAAAGAGCATATTTAATATACTATTGTAAATCACTGATGCCACGCTTCATTGGAATTAAGAGGATTTTATCTCTCAAAAAAATAGAAATGGTTCATCGTGGGATGTATTGCTGTGCTCGTGCGCGCAGCGATGTGGCCTTAAGAGAATTTCGGAGTGGAATTCTCGAAGTGATGAAGTTCCATAGTGATGATATTCCAGGGTGAATCAAACTTTTTGAGGGACAAGACCTCCGGAGTGAATAAATTTTCGAAGAGACAACTTCCGGAGTGGATTGTGAATCCGGACTGAAGTCTTCTGGAACGAGAAAACCTTCGGAGTGGACTGTGATTCCGGAGTGATGAGAATTTCGGAATGAGAAAACCTCCGGAGTGACAACATCCCCGGAGTGGATTGAAATTCCAGAATGAAGAGAATTTCGAAGTGAATGAAACCTCCAGAGTGACTGAAATTCCGGAGTGAATGAAATCCAGAGTGAAATGAAATTTCGGAGTGAATGAATTCGGAGTGAATGAAATCCTTGGATTGGCTGAAATCCGGAGTGAGATGAAATTCTGAAGTGACTGAAATCTGGAGTGAACAAAAGCTCAAAAGTGGATGAAATTTGAAATTCCGGAGTGACTGAAATTCAGAGCGAATGAAACCTCCGGAGTGGCTAAAATCCGAAGTGAAATGAAACCTCCGGAGTAAATGAAATCTGGAGTGAATGAAACCTTCGGAGTAGCTGAAATCTAGAGTTAATATAACTTTCGGAGTGACTAAAGTCCAAAGTGATCAAACTTTTGGAGTGACCAACTTCCGGAGTGTTCAAACTTTCAGAGTGACCAAAACTTCTGAAGTGGAATTTCCTGGGCGATAAATCCGGAGTGATGAAATTCTGGAGTGGAATTTCGGAGTGAACAAAATTCGGACAGAACAAAATCCGTTGTGGGTTATCTTCCAGAGTGGAATTTCTTGGGCGGCAAATCCGAAGTGATGAAATTTCAGAGTGATGAAATTCGGGAGTGGATTTGGGCCGTTTCTGGGGTGAGGAAAGTAATTTGTCTGTTTGTTGAGATACAAAATGTAGGAGTGAATCTTGATCGGCTTTCGGAGTGGCATTTGAACACAAAACTTAGCTACTACAACTCTGACTTTGGGCGTTGGAGTATCTCTGCCAGTTTCGGAGTGGCATTTGCTGTAATGGGGATGTACTGTTTTGGCAGAGGTGAGTGATGATCAGAATAAGTGCTCTGAGCCAAATTGATATGGTATGCAGTCTAAGAGGAGGCGGGACTGGTGTATTCTGGGAACAATGAAGAAAGAGGCTGGTGGAGGATAAACGAGAGAACAGATATACTGGAGGGAGGAAGAAAATCTTAGTAATCTCGATGATTTCAATAATCATCCATAATCTCTTGGATAAATGAGAAAACATATATACTGGAGGGAGGAAGAAAATCTTAGTAATCTCGATGATTTCAATAATCACCCATAATCTCTTGGATAAATGAGAGAACATATATTCTGGGGGGAGGAAGAAAATCTTAGTAATCTCATTGATTTCAATAATCATCAATAATCTCATAATTGTAGGGATTGAACATAATTTCATATGCATCTAGCCAAAAAATGTACCCTGTCATAGGCATCAAACTGGAATGGAGTGTATCTATGTGTAAATCCCTAATGATTATGTTATGAACAACAAAATACCAAAATTAAGTAAAATATTGAACTTCCTACGGTGATAACTGTGTAAAATAGAAGACGATGTCATAATATTCTAACGAAATTATACAAATACAAAAATTGCAATATTGGGAATGTTGTTAAATATCAAAGATTCCAAAGTTTGTGATGTTGTGCTTTGGGATGGTATATTGTTATATGCATGAAGTTCAAATCTCCTGCTTTGGACAAGGTACCCTTTCTTCGTCAGAAGATACTTAATGAAGAAGAGCAGCTCTGATTTTATTAAAGTTTCAGGAACCTCTGCATGTTTGGTCATGACCTCAAATAGCTTCTTACCATCCCCTATCTCGGCAATTTTGTTGTTGATACAGTTTAGCTATCGCATCCATGTCTTAATAATACACTCAACGAGATTCCAGACCCTTTTTAGCACCCACCATTTATATAGAAGTATGCTTGTTGTTCCTTAAGCTCAATTATGTTGATGTTCATTATCGTTTCTTGTGGTCTTGCCCCTTCAGCTTTCATTTCTTAAGGTGTGAATCCAAAGCCAATAAATGGTGTTATTTGGTGGAACATGCCTCAAGGATGGTTTGCTATCCTTAGAACGTGAAATAGTCAAAGAAAATCTTCCAAAAACAAAAAGCAGTATCACAACCCATGGGTATCACAATCCAAACAACACGGGTAGGGTAGGGCAGCTCAAATAAATCATAGGTTGAAGTAATTAATAATCCTCAAAACAAGACTAAATCTTAGATGTACTAGATAATTACATCACACTTCCCAAGAGTATATGATGGGGATGATCAATTCTGCGAAAGGTGTCTTGAGAGTTCTAATATTGATGGAAATATTGGGGCCTTCCAAGGCCGATATTTTTTGATATTGCGATAATATCACTATATGTTTTTGTATTGGCAGACATATTTGATATATCGGCGGATATTCAAAATATCGGTAAATATGACTTTATCAGCATATAATTTTTATAATTTCCTTTCTATTCGATATATTCGATACCAATATGTATTGTCCGATATGTCTGCACTAATATGACTATAAACGATACCAATATTAATATTTTCATCCGTATTAAAACATAAGATTATGAAATGGTGTGTTGTCATCATTAAAACAGAAAAGTCACAAAGTGGCATATAGACTCAACAACAGCGCATCAAATCTGGGTCACAAGGACTTGCTTTGATGTGATGTAGTGTGTTGACAAATTGTGCTTTAGAATGTAAGAGCTGGAGCACAGTGCTAGGAGGGTATACCTGCGAATCTGGTACCATAATCCCAGCAACCTCTGAACAAGAAAAATTCAAAATTTAATCTAGCAACTAAGCTGGGTCTATGAAGTGAAGGAGGTAGATAGATTGAATAAGGTACTCTTGACAATAGTAAGTCTTCCACTGATGATAGTTATTGTTTTTCCCATAATGCATGCTTTCAAAGTTATCAATCAGTTGTTATCATATGCTGGAATCTCTGTATTTGCTCCCAAATGGAGTTCCAAATAAGTTACTAGAAATACCTAGAGTATCAAGCATTCTCTTAAATCACCTTCACGTACTTCCAACAGCTTGTATTTATCCAGCTACAACTTCATACCTGATCAAGCTTCAAAGGCTACAATGTGATATTGTTGACATATTTATCACCAAACCCAATCCTTAAAAATGGAGATCCATAATAAAAATTTTTTCATCACTTCTTTTATGAATCAAAAATTTTCGCTGCACCATTCTATGGACAAACCTGCTAAAGACATCCATCACAAGGATTAAGAGCATTGGTGGAAAAAGATTATGTTAACAAAGTTTTCTAGATGACAGAACAACAGAAAAACATTGATGTTCAATGATGATGACTACATCATTAAGAAAATGACTCGAGAAGGTTGTGTATATTTGTATTTTCATTGTGGTGCCTCTACGGGGCCTTTAATGAATTCGTCCTTTATTGGTGAAAATGGCCCATTGCTCCAAACCATGTGGAATCGAAGAAAGATGGTGGAACACAGTCTATGCCAAACTCTTTTAGGTATAAATCCTTTGCACAACTTTAGTATTACTTTTTGTGTAGTTTTGTTCCTTATAATACCCAAAGGCTCATAGTTAGCATCATCATCATCATTTTTTAGTTCTACTTGATGCTGAGCTCCGCAATTTTGACTTTGAGAGACAGGTCCTGGTACAGTTTCCATCATCTCCAACTCACTCTTTGGTACCAAATTGATGCCAAAACCAGCATGGACAAATTCTCTGAGAAAAGTCAATGTAACTTCGAAACTTAGTGTTGATCGTTGCTGGAATGTACCTACAGGTTTTCAAAGCGCCACTTTATAGAATAATTGGAGCAGTAGGGAACTCTATCCAATGCTTTTATTGCTAAAAAATTTGATTTTGAATTGCGGTTCTTTGTTTTGACATCTCAGTGTTCCTTTTCTTCACTTTCGTTTTCACCGTGGTATTGTCTGGGCTTGTTTTCATTGTCTTGAATTTTTTCTTGACTTTTTTTTTTTTTTTTTTTTTTGACAAGGTAAGTTTGGTGAGGGTGAGGTGAAATTTTGCTTGATTTTAACTGGTATTTTGACACCCTGTCCGCATTAGTGATATGATGGTTATGAATTCCATATATATGGGTCTGAGCTTGCTTGGTACTAGTAACCTGAGCTTATTTCTTTTTGGGCTTGAGTTAGGAAAAAGGTTCAAGGTGACTTCGTTACTAGGCTTTAGCCTTTTTAGGGTGTTATGAAAGTGACATAGGGATTGATTTTAACTGATTATTAAGATAAAACATGTTGATGTTTGACATTTTCATTTGTGTCGATTAGGGATGTGGAGGTAATACACTAGTTAAACTTGAGGGCTTTATTTAGGATTTAATTTAATGTTTATGTTTTCTCAGTAGTTATAGCAAGTTTTTGAAATGGAGGTCCCTTTTTCTCTTCATTAATTTTTGCCACTTTGTGTTGCTAATTATGATTGATGAATCTGATAACTGATGCACTTCTATTATTTGAGGGATTTAATACAAATCTGGAAATAATATGATCTGTTATTATTTTACTTTCTTTTAAAAATAAAATTTTCTTCTGAACAGTAAATGGGTGCAGGTGAAGTGGTTGATAGATATAGAATGGCGGAGGACCAGCCCTTCCCTTTTAAAGTTGGGCAACTTGCAGAGTCAAGATCTTTTGTTATTGGTTTTAGGAGTGCATGGTTTCGTTGCAAGGTATCTTGAAATGATTATTTTGATGTACATATTGATTTAAGAGTGACATTTGGTGCAACAAAGTTATTTTACGGTGACTTGGAAGTCACAAGTTCAAACCACTAACAACCTTAAACCTTTTTGGAATGCAAGGCTGTGTACATCTAAACATTCTATAGCCTGCAATGCAGCCTTGTGCAATGTGCACCCTTTCTATAGTGTGACTTATCTTGTGTGATCCTCGAAGTTCTAAATGGGTAATTGAAAAGCCTTGCTGTAGTGCCTGATAGATGATTTAGGTTAGTCCTGAAGTCTTTTATCCAATCTTGTTTGATTGATGAATGACATGTTATTTATTGTACAAATTATATTATCTTTGCTCATTTTTGGGAGGAGTTTCAATAATATGTGGGTGATCTTGATGCAATAGTAACGCTGTATACATCTAAACTTTGAATATGGAGGCTGGTGATTGGGGTCTTCTTGTTTTAGGAGTCTGTATAATATGTGTCTTGTTTCTGTTTTTTTTTTAAACTGTTCTTTCAAATGTGGTGTGCAGAAACTTGTTTTATTGAAATCAGCATCTGTCTCTGTCTCCTTGATTTTCTGCGATGAACTTTGGCCTGCTGGTTGTAGAATAACTTTAGCTATGATGAAGGCTCTAATTTAAAAATTATTGTTGCAAAGTTCTTGCCTAGCCTCTTGAAGCAGCATAGAAAAATGATTGCCATGTTAGTTTCCCACATAAGGAGGTAGGCATTTGGTCTTGGACTATATTTCTATGCATAGAACCTGCTGCTGCCCCATCCCAATGACATTTTAACTAGGGACCTCCATGTTAGAATTGCAAAAATTCATCCATTGGAATCTCTGTGGGGGAAGGATCACCACCTTACCTCAACACATAGAGATGAACGAATATTGTGGATTATGGTTCAAGGTACTTAAACTTGAATATTTTGCGGAATGTGGTAAGCATCATCTATGGACTAAGAATATTGAGAAGTACCTATCATTTTCATTCATATCTTTGTTTTTTAAGTAGTAGCATATCTTTGAGATAGGAGATAGCCTGTTGTGATGTATTGCTTATTTTTTTCTCAAGGATATTTTTAAGGTAAAAAGGGCAATTTGTGATGGTTTAACCTTTTTAGTTTCTCCTCCTTTTCTATATGGGCTTTCCTCATGGAAGGGATTTGCAAGCTGTTATGGTTGTTTATTACTGGATGTGGAAAAGTGAAAGTCAACCTTTGTTTTTATTCTCTATGGAAGACCCTTAAGTGGAATTTTGAATGATATTTGTCAATACTACTACAACTAAGGAATGTGCGGTCAAGTTTGTGGAGATGGCTGTCAGAGTAAATGTTAATTCTTTGCACTCTCCGAGGAATCGCAACATGAATAAGGTTTTGAAATTGAACTACCAACAACAATAAGAACCACTTCTAAGGAACAATTGTCAAGATGTTTGGGGTGGGGGATATCTAAATTTCTAGGAAGTCTCTTATCCTCGTACTGTTTGAGAAAAATGATTTGAAATTATGTGTATTGAATAGACTGGCAAATAGGCCCATAAATCATCAAATAAGTTGGACTAGGAATTAATTCCTTTTTCACAACTTGTTTATTTTATTTCAAAATTAAACTACAACTATGATTCAGAGCCTCCTGGAGTTTTCATATTGGTGTGATGGTTATGTTAATGGTAGAGGCTCCTCATCTTGTTTCATCCAAGGTTGATAAAGTTGTTGAGGTATGTTCTAGAGATCTATTAAGTTTTTAGTTCAAGGAGAGGTGAACTTTGAATTTGTTTTGGCGGGTTTGCTCAACAAATGCGATCTAGCTAGGGATGTCACCATGACTGTTGTGGCCTAAGTTGCTTGCACTCAGGTACGGGTATCGGGTATGTGCAAACATCTTGGTGCCTGAATCCTCTTTGCTAGAATTATGGACCTGTAGACATGGATAAAAAAGGGTTCAGAAACTTGATTCAGGTTTACACCACAGTATATATAAATTAGTTTTCCGATACTAAGCATATTATATGTTTGTCACAAAATAGTTGTTTACACTATGCCCATTGTTCTTAAGAATGCAATTGATCTTGTTAAGGCCTTGCAGCCATTTGCTCCAGAAGAAGAAGAAGGCCTTGCAACCATTTTTCTTGCTGTACCAGCCCAACAACCATACATCTTTAATTTATTTATTTTGTGAGCTGAACCAACAGCTACTTTATTTTTTCCTGACAGTCCCAAAGAGCTATTAGTTGCTGCTAGGGGTTAAAAAACTGTAGCTGTACAAATATTTATGGGCTATCTGTTTCTCATATTGAAAAATGATTTTGGAAAAAGTTGAAAGTGCTGTTGATGTTGTAAACATTCTGAAAACTTGTTATAAAAACCCAGAGAAACATATGGACAACCTCAGTTAGCTTTATAGAAGATCTAATTTATGGATTTTTTTCCAAAGGCTGTTTCAATAGCAATAGGAGCAGCTGTCCCTTTCTGTTCCCCTGTCTTTTCCGCTGTCTTCTTTGCTTCTATTTGTTAAAGAAAAACAGATGTGACATTCTCTGGCAAGTTCTGTGAAGCTGTGAGTTGTTTATTATTTAATAAGTGTTCAAAATAAGTTCACCTTAATCAGCCTTTGCTTTTATTTGGGGATTTTCGTTCTTTAGTCGTGGAATGCCAAGTTGTTTTGTTTTGATTGGGTTTGTTTTTCATTTTTTCATAAGATGGTCTTAGTTCACCCTTTTGTTTGGTAGTATTCTTGAAAACCTATGTTCTATGTCCCACTTGTATAGTGTTGTTATGAGATGGCTATGTTGGGATAAAGCGATGAGTGAATTTTAGAGGTGGTTTCTATGATGGAGATGGTCTTTTTTACCGTGAGGTTAGGCTTCTCATTGAGAGCTTGCAATCAGGAACTGACTATGCTACAGATGCTGTTGCTCCTTTGACATTCTGCTCCAAGAGGTCGTATCACAAGCCTTCAAAAATGATGGATCTAAGAGAATTTTGGTTTTTTGGATCAGGGATGTGTTTCAGGTTCAGAGTCTGAATAATATCAAGGAATTGTGTTCTAAATTGAATGATGTTTTGGATGGCTCTCTCAATGATCCAGTTAAAGTTCAATTCATGATTTCTAGAATGTTACTTTGTTAGGGATTTTAGAGAGTTTCTGGGACATCCCTTTTGGGTGATGAAGATATAACGTGACACTTCTTTAGGATATTCAAGCAAGGAGCTAGTGGATTTTTGAGTAAAATATGTCTCAAAGAATGGTAGGAAAGATAGGGAACTTAGAAGTCTTTTACGGAACATGATGTATGGAAATGGTGGATTTGTTGTGTTTTATTTGGCTGATTTTAGCTCTGTGTGAGCGAGTGAATCATGCCTGGTAAAACACATGGGGATAGAAGAAAATTAAAACATTAAGTTGGTAATAATGAGAGTGGCCGTAACAGTTGCGATACGGCCATGGCATTAATTAAAAGTTATAGAAAATCAAATTACAAAATTTTAAATTGTTGAAAATTAAAATGCTCGTAGCAGCTCTACCGTTTGACAACAATAGAAATAAAAGAGTAGAAAATTAAAATGCGAAAATATAAAATTGTAAAAATGGTGGTGGTTCAGCTGTCTAAATCTTAGAAAATAAAAAGGTAGTAAATAAAGCGTAAGAAATTAAATGATAGAAATATAAAATTGTAAGAGCGGCGATAATTCAGTTATCAAATGCTTAGAAAATAAAGCGACGTAAAACAAAATGTAAGAAGTTAAATAACAAAAAATTAAAATTGATGGAGGACTATGATGGTTAGCCATTACATGTTGATTCTTATTGTACAACGTAACGTAAAATTATATTGCACCAGTATCAATTTAAAACTAAACCAACCAATGAGAATAAGAAGCGAACAGTACAAAACTGAGAAAGCCAAGTTGATCTGGATATAAACTTGATATTAAACATAAACTTAAAAGTACCAAATGACAAATCTAAAACTAAACCTATTACACTAAAATTTTAAATATTTGAAGCAAAAACTAACACTCTAAACTTTCACCTAAACTCTCTCTTTTTTTTCTCCCTCAGTTTCTTCTTCCCCGCGCAGCTCTACTTCTCTCTTTCTCTCTCTCTTTCCTACGCTCTTCTCTCCCTCTCTCTTTCTTTGTCTCCCACCTGCTCTTTGCCTGACACTACGACTGGTCGTGTAAAAAAAATCTTTGGATGATTTGCTCAACTTCTCAAAGAATTAATCTGGTGGCTGAGAAGGAAATGATATCTAAAGGTCTCTAATAACTGATCTTGTGGAGCATGTTCCGAATTCCCCAGGTTTTTGGGAAACTGAAGAGTTCTGTTTCAAGCATTGGGCAGCATGTTGGGGGAAGTCCAAGAGATTCTATTTGTCGTCCTTTGCTTCAACTTTGTGGTTCATTACAAACTCAATTTTGACTCAACTTGAAATTCTTTATTTCTTAATAAAATAGGTATTGTAAACATGCAAGGTGAGGAAAATTAGAGAGAACCCATACTTAGGGTTTTTGTATTCACAATTATATAAAAGTACTTACATACAATACAAAATACTAAATTTTTCCTAGAAAATATTTTGCAGCAGAATATTTCACAATATATCCTACATAATATTTATCGTCAAATCTAGCATATATACTTTTATATTTTAACACTACCATTCAAGATGAAATATAGATGTTGATCATACCTAATTTGTTATAAATGTAATTAATACGTATATCAGATAGAGACTTAGTGAAGATGTTAGCTAACTGTTCTATTGTCCTAAAATGTTTAATCTAAACAAAACCTTATTGAAACTTCTCACGAATAAAGTGCTTTACATGTTGTGTACATTTATGAAATATTAGGTTTGATATAATATGTATTGCTGCTTGATTATCTCGCCATAATTGAGATGGTTTGATACTCTTACAACTGAAGGATTCTAGAGGTTGTTGAATTCACATTACTTCACATGTAACGTGTTAGTGTATGATTTTCTTATTTAAAGCTTGACTTTATAACTATATTTTGCTTCTTGCTTTTCCAAAACGTCATATTTCCCTCAACAAACACATAATAGCCTATGATAGACTTACGATTATGAGTTGACCTGGCCCATTTAGTGTCAATGAATCCCTCAAGTGTCACCACAATCACTATAATACAAACCTTGTCCTTGTGTACTCTTAAGGTAATGTAGAATATGTATAACTATTTCCTAGTGTATAACATGAAGAGAGGACATAAATGGACATGCAATGCTTTCAAAGAATGCAACGCATGGTCAAATTACATCAAGATAGTTAAGCTTACCAGATCTGATCATAAAAAATTTTCCTATCATTTGGAGATAGCTTTATTTCTAGATTCATGGGTATATCACATGGTTTCGCATCCTACATTCTAGTGTCTCAAAACAAATTGTCGGTGTACTTTTGTCGTAAGATAAAGATACCTTGGCGACACCTTGCAATTTGAATACCAAGGATGAACCACAAATTTAACAAATTTTTGATCTGAAATTGATCTTCAAGAAACAATTTAAGGTTGGAAATACCAGTGTTGTTACTCCTTGTAATCATAATATCATCCATATATACCACTTGTAGAATGCATCCATTATCAAAATGGTGATAGAAGACTAAATGGTCATTGTTATAGCAAGCGAGACCAAATTCAGGAATCACATAACTTAGTCTACCAAACCAGGCATGTAGTGACTATTTTAAACCATACTATGACTTTTTTATGTGACAAACAAACCTAGAATTTCCCTAAGTAATAAACCTAGGTGGTTGCTCCAAATACACTTGCCTTTGAAGACCATAATGAAGGAAATCATTTTTTACATCCAGTTGATGTAAGCCTTAATGATGAGTAGCGGCGAGGAATGTAGAGGTTCTTATGGATGTTAATTTGGCAAAAGGAGAGAAAGTATCTGTATAGTCCATGTCATATGTTTGTGCATACCCCTTAGCTACCACTGGAACCATTAACCTTGCGAGAAAGCCGTCTAGATTGATTTTGATCATATAGACTCATTTATAGCCAATGAGCTTCTCTTTGACCGCTAAGAAAACCAACTCCTATGTGTGATTCTGCCCAATTGCCGACATCTCCTCCTCCATAGCAACTTGCCTACCTAAATGAGAAATTGCTTTGGACATTGTCTGAGGCACTGAATAGGAATCCAAGGAAGACATAAAAGTAGATAATGCGGGTGGAACATGAGTGTGAGAAACAGCAGTTGTCAGAGGATATTTGGCACAACTTGTATGACCTTTATGTAATGCAATTGGTAGATCTAGATTATGATTCGGAGAGGATGCTGTAGGATTTGTTGACGGGAAGATTGAATCATTAGGGGGTGACTCAGGAGTAGCTATGCAACAGGAGCCGAACAACGAACGGGGAACACAAACGTAAGTTTGATGGATAAGAAGTGGTGGTGTAGGAGGGGAATTTAGTTTGTGATGCATGGCTCTATAGACAAGGAACTCATTATTATGAGAAGAAGAGGGGCTAGAGGATGGTAAGTTGTGGAAAGGAAATAGAGTAGGCTCTTGGAACACAATACTAGAAATCATCCCAAGTTGGGAGAGAAACGCTGATACCTTTTTTGAGTGCGAGTGTACGTAAGGAAAATACATTTAATATTGAGTTTATTTGTTTGAGATCGAATATCTCTAACACGGCGTGCACATCTAAAGATATGTGGTGAAGTAGAGTGTAATAGTTGAGTAGGGAACAAAAGAAGATGTGGGATCTCTCTTAGCATGGCCGCTAACATACAATTAATAAGCTAACATACGATTAATACTTCTTTACTCCAGAAGAATTTAGGAATCCTTCTATAGAAGAGGAGAGCCCTTGCGACTTCTAATATATGTTTATTTTTTCTTTTTGGAACTTCATTTTGCTAGGATTATTGGGATAAGAGGCTTGATAAAAAATCCCATACTAGGACATAAATATTGTAAATGAAGTAGAGAGATACTTGTGAACGTTATCACCTTGTAAAATTTGTATCAAGAAGATAATTGATTTTGAATTTTAGCATGAAAGGCACATAAAATTGAAAATAACTAGGAACGACATTTCATGAAATATAATCAAGTGGGGTGTGAATAATTGGAAGCAAAAATAACAAAATAACATAAGCTCATTTTAGAAGGTAAATGACAGGGACCATACATATTTTGAATGAACGGCCGAAAAAAGAGGTAAAGTTCGTTGATTTATTTAGTCAACTGACATGACTCACAAAATAGAGTTGACATAGATGAAAAGCCAGGACAATTTCTTTAGATTTGATAGTGAAGGATAACCCAATTGAGAGTGAAGCTTGAGGTGAGGGGTGAAGGGATGACCTTAAAACAAGCTGTAGTAGGTGGTACGTCAACTTGTATGTAGATTCCTTTTAAATTATGAAGACTCCTACTAATGATCGTTCTTATCAGAAGATCCTAAAATTCATATTTAGTAGAGGAGAATACAATATAACAGTGATTGTCTTTGGTAAATTTATTAACAGATAATAAGTTGAATGAAAATGATGATAAATATAACATGAATGAAAGATTAATAGTAGCAGTTAAGAGAATAGCATCAATTTCCGCAACAATCACAGAGGTTCGATTAGCAAGAATAATAATAGGAAGAGTCGAGTATGGTCTATAACAAGACAAGATACTTGAGGTCGTAGTTTTATAATCAGAGGCATCAAAGTCAATGACCCAAGTTTAGGATTTAGTCGGTAGACAGGTAGTGCGTTTACCTTACTGGACAAGAGTAGCAGTGGTAGAGGGGGCTTGTCCAGCCAATAAACATGAATAGTTATTTGTTGATAAAGTGATCATTTCAATTGTTGATGGTGGTACATAGGATTGCTCCCTGTTGCAAACAGGTAGTGGGTTTACCTTATTGGACAAGAGTAGCAGTGGTAGAGGGGGCTTGTCCAACCTATAAATATGAATAGTCATTTGTCGATAAAGTGATCATTTCAATTTTTGATGGTGGTACATAAGATTGCCCCTAGATGCAACCATAGCATATAGTTTAGAGGGTGTTGTTGGCTTGCTATGTAGCTTTTAGTATTTGTTCCACGTGTGACCAACAGCTTCACAATGAAAACATGAGAGCTTCCCATTTTAGTTATGAATATTTCAGCTCATTCTGTGGTCATCATCTGGAACAAAAGACGAGTTGTGTTCATTAAAGACTTTTGGTCTATGCGACCAACTGTTGCCAGGGCATTACAAACAACACAGAGATCGTGAGAGAAAGCATCTGTTAAAGAGGGCGTCATAGCACGTCCTTGAATCTAGGAATGATCGAAGTCAAAGTTAGGTTGAAGTGCAGGAGTAAAACATATGATAACTAAATGTTCCTATTTGCGCATTTTCATCACATTAGAGGAATTTGTCTTAAGTATATTTAGTATTTCATAGAGCTTTTTAAATTTAGCAGTCTGTCACGCTCTGATCTTTTTGATCCATATGAAAGAATAATTTGGATACATCAAATATTTTGGACAGATTATATTCCCTGGAGTGAAATACAGGTAAATACTTCCGTAACTCTTTTACAGTGTACATATGAGTGATGAGAACGGCTACTCATTGGTCCATAGAGTTGATTAATTGAATGTAAAGTTGTGCATCTTTACGTGTTCATACCTTTGCCCCAAGAGGATCAATTGTTGGATTTGGAGGATTACTTGTGGGGTGACTTTCCTTATCCATGCCATGTATAACTAGGAGGATAAATCTTCATCCAGTGTTTATAATTTGGCTGTTCAAGATATTGATCAGTTTTCCGAGAGGACATGGAATAAATAGTTCCAGAAATTGTATCGTGGGATATAGTTGATTCATCTTCACCCTCCATCAAACAATAGTGAAATTAATATTAACAATATATCTTCACAAAAAATAATACTATGAAGTTTGAAATTTAAAGAATCAAAGCCCCAGACCAAGTTGATACCCTCTCTCCTCATATTATCTCTTCTTCACTACACAACACTGAAAAACAATGAACACAAAAATAGCATAAATAAGATTTCGAACATGAACAGGATTTTGAACAGAAGAACGAATTGAAGTACCGAATCAGAAGCAGTAAACTTTCACCACAACAGGGCCAAATTGAGAACTTCAAAGGTCAAGAACATCGCAAAAAAGTCAAAATTTGAATAATTGCATCAAACACTCATCAAATCGAAGAGTGAAATAGAGAACTTAAAAAATGAAGAACACCATGAGCATAAAATCCGAAGAACAGGCCACAAAAACAATTTCAACTTTCAAGAAATCTTTATGGTAGACAGGCTTCCTTCAAGTGACCACCAAGAAATCCCAAGAAGCATAGAAGTCCCAACAAAGAAATCCAAGAAGCTTAGAAATTGAGCAAGAAACTGAATCTAGGGTTCTAGGTTGGACTACTCAAACCACGGCAACGGCAATGGCTAGGGTTGGCTTTGGTCCCATGTAAACACCTAAAGTGAGGAAAATAAGAGGGAATCCATTCTTTAGCGTTTTATATTCACAATTATATAGAGGTGATTACATATAATTCAAAAAACTAAATTCCTGTAGATAATATTCTGCAGCATATCCTAGAGAATATTTATCTTCTATTCTAATATATATTTCTTTCTATTTTAACAGGTATAAACTAAGCCAATTAGAACTTGGAAATCTAGATGGTTGACTTCAGGCTAGTAGGCTGTTTAGATTTATTTTTTTTCATGAGGACTGTTGTCTTAATATCTTACTATGTGGTTTATCTCAAAGAACCAAGAGCCTTATTATTGTATTTTGTGAGATGGACAAGGCTTTCTTATTGGAGTGACTTTTTTAATCCTTGGAAAATTTATGCAGCAGCATTGAATGCTCTGAAAAGGCTGCCCTCTGTACTCATGGACTGGCTTGGATTTTTGGGTGTCAGCTGTTTTTGATGCTATTCATAATAAGCTCTTAGTCATAGTTTAATGGCCTTCTGAGCATCATTTGACATTTTAACCAGTGGAGAGTCTGGTGGTTCTAGATTTATTTAGTTTAGGAATTGAAGAGGGTTGTGATTGCAGGATTCTGTAGCCCAGTATAGTTATCCTTTCTGATGCTGCAAGCAGCTTTCTCATTGACAGTTAATACAAACCAGAACTATGATTTGGTTTTTGTTGCTTTTTTTTTTTGCAATTTCTGACTAGCTTTTACATGCATTTTTCACATATTAATTTTTTTTGACTCCATATCTGGTTCTGCTAAATGTTACAGGTATTAATTAATCCCGTCCTAAAATTCTAGGTTGGGTTGCATTAGGTAAGTGGAAGGTATCTTGGTTGTTGCTTCCTGTCTTTCACACTATTTAGAAGTAAGATAGTAAGACATGTGAATGGACCAGTCGAAGCAGTTTCTATCAATACAATCGTGGTTGTTTCACTGAATGAATTTCAATGAGGCTAATTTTCCATTAACTACAGAGGAAAATTTCCTAATTACAATATATTTACATCACATCGAATCTCATAATTATAGTCTTGATTCTAATAATCCATAATTACGAACAATTAATATTTCCTAAACAAAGTAAATATTGTGTAATATTATGTACTTAAATGACATTGGGTAATATTTTATACTATTGGCATTCCCATCAAATTGATGCTAGTCGATCAACAAGTATCAATTTGTTAATCATCAACTAATGTCATTGTCATGGTAGAGCTTTGATGTTCACATCAGCCATTTGAAATTTGGTGGAAATATGTGGTAGAGTCACGACATGATGATCAAATGTTTCATGAATGGAGAGGTAATTGACTATAATATGCATTTTGTGCTCATAAAAGATTAGGTTGGATAGTATTATCAACATGAAGTGGAGTGGGTTGGAGGTGTGGAATGCTAAGCTTGCTCAATAGACCTTGAAGCCAATCTAAGAGCAAGCAGAGACATAGCACGATACTTAGATTTAGTGGACTTTGAAACATGGTTTTGCTTCTTATTCTTCTAAGAAATATAAGCATTACCAAGGAACATGCACCAACCAGTGATTGAATGAGTATCTTGACATCCATCTTAATTAGTGTCACTAAAGCTTTGCAACTGCAGAGAAGTCCCTATAGGAAAAAATAACTTTTGACTAGAAGTACCTTTCAGATAGTGAATAATATGCTGGACTGTAGCCAAATGTGAATGCTGAGGTGCCTACTTAAATTGGTTAGCCTACTGAACAACAAAAGAGATATTTAGTTTGGTAATTAAATTATTTAATGATTTAAGTTGTAGGTGATCTCTTAATATATGGATTAGATAATAAATCTCTGCCATCTTTCTTAAGCTTCAAATTTACCTCTATTGGTGAAAGAATTGAGTTTCCTAACTGAAGATTAACCTAAATAAAAATATATTGTGTATTTTTGTGCTTATACAAAACTATGCCAGTAGGGGAAGTATGCACCTCAAGCCAAGGAAGTATTGTAGTAGATCATTATCGTTCACATGAAAGGATGTCCTAAGATGTTGTATATCTTGAATCAGCTGAGAAACAGACTCAGTTATGATGGTATCATCAATATGTACTAGAAGCAAAACAATCCCAATAGTCTTCTTTCTTAGAATGAGAGGAATCATATTGGCGTTGAATGAATTTAAGATTTAGAAGGTTTAACAGAATTGGGATGACCTAATTTCTTGTGCCTAATGGTGCTATTATTATTTAGAAGCTAGAAGAGCAATTTTTAAAGAAGAGAACTGTAGAGGAAACAGACTTCTCACTTTTGGGCCTTGCATGATCACCTTTTCTGACACTTAATCCTGCACACAACAATCATTTTGATCAAATTGGAATTGGCAATGTTATCAATTGATTATCCAACAAAAAGCAAACTGGTATTCGGGGGATACAAATACATTGGTAAAGAGTGGTCCCAGATTTCCATCCACAGTGATAGGAAGAGAATTGTTTCTTATCATACTTGTAAACGTCATATAAAGGCTCTTTATTACTAGTCATATGATTTGATACAAATAGAATTAACCAACCAAGGAGAAGAGAGCAATTTGTGCTTACCTTGCAAACCTAAGACACAGAATGTCGACACAATCATCAGTTGAACCATTTTTGGTGTGAGAGTAGGTGAATGAGTACTTACTGATGGTTGGTTATTGCTAGAGATGACTTGGACAACATATGAATCAGACTGGATAGCAATGTGGAAACAATGATCTTGTCTATTTTGTGGTTGTACATGGCAATCTATAATTATATATCTTTCATTTTTGCAATAATTACAAAATTTCTTATTAAGATTTTTTGTTATATGCCCATATTCCTTACAACTGTAATATTGAGTCTGAAACTTGAATTTTTCCTTTCATTGAGCAGCATAAGCTACATTAACGATATCGAAAATAACTATTTCTTGTGACATGCTAAGATGTGTGGCCAGACACTGTTCTTCTTGAAGAAATTCCTCTAAGTAAACATTCAGGGATGGGACAGGATTGCAGTTTAGTAAGCCCCATGTCCAATTTCAAATTCTGATCTTACTTTCATTATGAATTAATCTCGAAAACTCTTAGCTCGAACTTCTTGCAAAACCGTAAATGCTACTTTTGAAACTTTAGACTGTATTGTAGTGATACATTTGCTCCACAAATCTATAAATCCACTATAGAATTATACAATGGAGAGGTTACCTTATTTGTAGTTAGCAATCTCTTATTCGAATTGGAATTTCCTGGCATTATTATCTTGGTTATAAATTCATTTGAGATAATCTCCTGTCTCCATCGCAGTAGAAAATGATTGAATATTATTTAGCATATGTAATTGAATTTAGCCCGATAACCAAGTCACATTGGGATTATCCTTATATTTTCATTGATTGAACTTTTTTGACGTAGTAGGAATTGTGGATGGTCCATTGACTCTAGAGTTCTTTTCTCTTTACAAATATTTTAAATTGGAATTTCTAGGTGAAGTAATTCTTTCCATTAAAGTGAATAATAGAATTTTTTCCTTACATTGAAATAGAGCATGAAGAATTGTCCGAAAAGAGAAGACCCAACGTTCAAAATCTTCAAGAGCCCAACAAAGTGCAGCATGCTCATAGAGGCACACACTTAGACTCCTTGAATATTTCACATGGAGAGAGAGAGAGAGAGAGAGAGAGAGGCATATTGAGAGAGCCAGGGAGAGAAACTTCACATGCGCATGATGCACTAAAGGCAATGCTATAGATTTCTAAGCCACAAGATGACAGACACTGCAGGTGTTGCTGTTGAAGAAAGAGAGAGAGGCACCACATGCGCAAATGGAGAAATCAGAAAAATCGAAGACCAACGACCGACTAATCGTAGGCCAAGACTGACAAATTGAAGACCAAACTTGAAACTTGCAAAATATTCGAAGAGCTTGCAGGTAAGATTTTGAAGCTTAGAATTGTTTTCACGAATGAGATCAAGAAGAGATACCAAGGACCACAAATTTGAGTCATGGAAAACCAAAATCTAAAATCAAAGCCACAAGAAAAAACAAGTCACAAGGTAACCGAGAAGCCAAAATTGATTTTAGGGCTTTAATAGCATGTGAATACAATAGTGGTTGTTTCAATAAATGAATTTCATTAAGGTTTCTCTCCCATTAAATAAGGAGAGGCATTCTCTAGTTACAATATAATGACATCCCATCAAATCTTGTAATTATAGCTATAATGCTAACCATTCATAATTATAGGCAATATCACCTAAACTAGGAAAGTAATATTGTGTAATATTATTTATACTAAATAATATTGTAATGTTTCATACTATTGACAGTTTCAGAGGGCATAATCGTCAAAATACTTTGGTTGGTACTTGTTAGAGGTCGCGGGATGTTTTTGGGAGATATAAGATGGTGCAGCAGTCAGTGAAAGTTGCAGGGGATATATATTTTGGTAAAAAGCTTCTGGAGACGAGGATTTGTGACAGAATCATTGCATGATGAAAATTGAACAGAATAGCAGAGAATCTATTTTTTTCTTTTGGCTAGTAATAGCGGAGATTCTTATAGCTTATTTATTGAATGGGACTCATACTAGTCGTTGGACGGATGGATATGCTCAAACGAAGAAATTGGGGATAAAAATTAAACATCTTACCGTATGGGATGGAGGGTGTTTGACAGCAGCAGTTATAGCTTCTTGTTTTCATTGTCCTTCGTGGGATTTTGATGCTCTCTCTGTCTCTCTCTCTGTTCCACCCTCCCGTCATATGCTATGGTTTATCTTTGTTTGAGATTCTAGACAACTTATTGTTTTGAGAAGAGAATTTCTTTTGCTATAGAGGAATGAGAATGGAATCTAAAAAGATTCCATGTGACCCATGAGAAATGGAAATGGAAAGTTGTGATCAACTTGTGATATTGGTTTGATATCATGGTCATGTAGACTTGTGTTGAGTCTGGATCAGCCATGTTGGCTAAATCTCATCGGTTTACAAGTGGTCCAGAGAGCCTAAATGAGTGCCAGTCTTTTTGGGTGTTGAACGAATCTTGGGTGTTGAACGAATCCCTTCACAGTTGTACGAGAGCCAATTTTGGGGCACTGCCATGTTAAGTTTGGGGTCATTGCTATTAAGGGCCTACAAATCAAGGACATTTGGGGATTGCATAGAATAGCCTTTTTTGTGTGTGTTGAGTCCTTGAGTGTTTGTGTACCCTTTGAGAAGCTCATGGGCATACAATGAGGTTGTGGATATCCAAAGTGGCTAGTCTTTTTGTTGTGTAAGCAGCCCATAACATCTAATCAACACCTAATCTTGATTGTAGTTGATAGCTTCATAGTAGATTTCGCTTTGCTAGAACTGTGCTGAATTTAGCTATATTTTTAAGTGCCAAAGCTCATCTTAGGACATAAAAGTTTCTCATTAAATGTGCCATAGCTCTCAGAGAATGCTTTGATCATGAATTAGAACAGGAACATCACTTTTGCATACTTATATAACGATGATCAACTCTTACCTTCTTTTCTTTATCTAACCCATACTGAAAATAATATTTAGGTTACTTTCTTTTTCTTTTAGTAGTTTTTGCATTGAGCTTTTAGTTTTTGTTAGTGTAGTTTTCACCCCTTGTTTTCTACTGTATCACGCACTTTGCCATCACCCACTGTGCTACGGTTATGTTTGTTGGGTGGAAGTGTGGTAGTTGGACTAGTTCTTTTTTTCACTGTTTTTTCCGTTCATATTTGATACATTTTCTTTTGATTTTTATAAATGTTGATTTGTGTGTGTTTTTCTTTTCATGTGCTACGGGGCTATAAATTTAAAGTATTTAGCTAATTTTTGTCTCATTTCTTTCTACAAACTCATACTTTCTATGTGATGCATATTGCTCTGATAGGATATGTATGTTTTCTTCAGATAAAGAAAGTCTTGGGAAAGAGAAGTCCCGTTCATTATGCCATGGAATATTTTGACTTTCCAGATGAAAGTAAGAAATGCCTATTTCAATCCAATGATCAATTCATTTACATATATGTATTTATGTATACATATATATGACTTCCATAAGTACATTCATTTACTTTGTTAATCCACAAGCTAATTCAATGAATTAATGATCTCTTAGTTTTTTTAATTGAAGCAGGATTGAAAGAGAGGTATTCTTATATATGGTTGCACTATATTGTCTGTGTGGAAGATTCTAGATATCAGCTTCTTAGATTTGATTAGTGGAAATTTAAATCTGTATTGTTTGTAGTGTTAGTTACTACATATGTGATGCTATTATTGTGATTAGGTTGAGAGACTGGATGCATTCCCATCTCTAGCTCCTTTTTTAATGATATAACTACAGTGTTGAAAACTTTCGAGCTTCTCAATTGTATCTAATCAAACATTGTTAGTGTGAATTTTACTTAGTGAGTACTGATGCATTCACTAACTTTACGAATTTTACTACACTCCCACTTGTTGTGTCAGACTGGGGACATAAATAAAACATGTGCAAATATTTCTTGATGATGACCCTTATTGCCAAACCCTTTAATCAATAACCAAATCAATTTACCTCGTGCAGCACTACATGATTCACTATTACATAATCCAAAGATAATCCAAGAAGCTTCAACTATGCCACTCTAGCATATCGCAACAAAACCATAGGATCATAGAGTATCCGTTCCATAATTATACATCACCATAAGCATTACAAATATTGAAAGGTTTTTCAATATAGTAAATATCTACAAACTCTCCATAAAAAGACTGACAGAAACCTTCCATCTGCCCTTGACCAAACAAAGTCTTCTCCATCTGTCAAAGTCACTAAATTTGAAGTAGATAAGGGTGAGCTGAAAACTCAACTAATATATCCATGATCGAAGGATGAGCATAATAACATCATGATATGAATAAAATGAGATTCAAACACAACACAACAAAGTTAGAATCTCAAATCACACGCAAATCATGATGAGGATCCTAGAAATGCAACAAAAAATAGAATATTTCAATATTTCC
The DNA here is from genome assembly GCA_028571085.2 of Nepenthes alata. Lineage (NCBI taxonomy): Eukaryota > Viridiplantae > Streptophyta > Magnoliopsida > Caryophyllales > Nepenthaceae > Nepenthes > Nepenthes alata. The sequence continues at coordinate 21,438 of JAOVVI020001421.1, forward strand.
AAACTATATTTCTGAATCATTGGCCAACGTATAGATTTTCCCTCTTGGTGGGGTAAAAAAGTCAAACAACGCTTCAAAATGTAGTTGGAAAACTTGTCTCATAAATCAGCCGATTCTGCGAAATGGTTCACACCAGGAATATATGTACAACATCGAAACATGTTTTTTGCGACACATGTGGAATGAATTAGGATTCACACAATAGACTATACTATGGACCCTCAGATTTCATTTTCAGGATACCCTAGTCTTTTCACAAATTGTCCTTAACCCATCCCTATCAACAACATTCTAAAATAGACTAGGAAAGCTTATAGCAAATAGTCCAACAACACAAAGTGTCCAAAGAGATGCCTAAAAGCATGAAAGTCTAACAAAAAGGAAGTTCAACAAAGAAGGTAATTTCATCACCATTCTAAAACTCACATGTCCTCTAAGTTAAATCCTGAATTTATACCTTAACCTTAGATGAACACAATTGACATGTAAAACTTAATAAAACCAAAGTAACTTCTCCTTCCACGTGGCTAATCCAAAATGTTCCCCAAAAATCAATCCAACAACCTTATCTACAATGAAATATCTCAATGCAATGACTTTACAACATAACATAGCATTACCTAACTCACACTTCCATTGTCACCACTTTTTTTTTTTTTAAAAAAAACACCTTACGGCCAACAATGTATTACAAAACATGTATGCCAAAATACCAATTTGACACACTTAAACTTTTCCACAAATTCAACATCTAAACGATCACTTTTGCTATACTCTAACATGATTTGAACTACAAATCTATAGTGTTCCCCTATAATACCCCTCGGCTAGCACCCAACTCAAGATCCAAATTCCTAACTTCATCAAAGAACTTACAATTTCATAACATTAATTTATTTCCTTGATGCATTGCATTGACTACATGAATTCTCATAATTTTATACCAATTCAACATGCAACAATTCTTACACGCTTCCACCTCTAATTATTCATCGTCGTACAAGAATTCTCTCTACAAAACCTTCCTAACCGATTGACCAATTAAATAATCATTCATGCATTACTCAACCTTATCAACCATAATTTGTCCTTGATTTCCTTACACAAGCCATGGTTTGTTCTCAATTTCATGCCAAGACAATCTAACAACTGTATATTGGAATCCATGCCAACATACCTCCAAAAACATCACTATACATACACACATTTCTATCACATATTTCTACATGTTATGAGTATAAGAGCAAGGATTTCCAAAGATAAACTCAAGGCTTGGAAACATGAATTTACTATTAAAATAAAAATTTCTTATAATATACTTGCAAAACAATGAGAGAGTTATAAAATATGTTTGCCTACAACCCGCTTGCTCGAAACCTATGTAGAATCCATGCTAACCCTACTGTTGGTCACTTCGCTCGAGTCAAATCCTCTCCTGGCGTAGGCTTGAGAATAATTCATACCAAATTCACTGGAATTTTAGGACCTATTTAGCTCAAGTCAAAATTGAGCAAACTTTGAGTGATTGCACTCTTGAAATGCTTTGTTTGGGTTCATCAAACGTTTTCAAATATGAAACACCATTTAACCATCAATTTATTTCTATAATTCAATACGCTACACAATCTAATTGTGATTTCCATACTACAACTACAAACCAATTCATATCCAACAATGATACCCCAAATATACTCAAAACATATCATGAACTAGAGATGGGACCAAAGGCATCCGAGAGTTGATGATAATAAGTGTAGATATGGAATTTCTTACAAGATTTAGAGCGAGATTACCAACGTTCCTTTCCTTTGTCTTTCTTTCTCCTCCCTTCTCCTTGCTCCTCCTTTCTCTCATCTTTTTTCCCTTCTCCTTTCTACTCACTGCTCTCGGTTAATGAGTCTTCTCTTCATGGAGGACTCAGCTAATGAGACTTTATAAAGGCCACACCTCTCTCTCTTTCTCTCCTCCTCAGGTATTGCTTCACATACCTTGCCATCTAAAGTTCAACTTAGGTATGTTAGCCATTGATTCATATAATCCAATGATATAAAATCCCAAGTATCACAAATGTAAACCCCTTGTTTGGAAAAATGTCAAAAACATCCAACATAGAAATAGGATTCTAGAAATATAAACTAAGAAGCGATTAGAAAATCTCATATTAGGGTTGGGGTCATTCACATGTATATATAGGAATATTTATAGATATCAAAATTACTAAATTATTCTTACAAAGGAATATACTAAAGCATATTATAACAGTATCTTTCCCTCAAGTTGGAGCATGGATGTTGATCATACCCTACTTATTACATGTATACGTAACTCAAACTCTAGTCATAGATTTAGTAAAAATATTTACAAGTTGATCTCCAGCCCTCATATGATGAATATGAATTAAGTCCTGTTGGAGCAATTCGTGAACAAAGTGACAATTTATCTAAATATACTTTGTGTGTTCGTGAAATACTGGATTTTGATGCAGTATGGATAGTTGCTTGATTATCACACTAAAGCTGAGAAGGATCATAACTTCTACAACAAAGAGAACCAAGTAATTGCTGGATTCACATCACTTCACAGGTAACATGTATCAATCTCATTCCACCGTTAACCTAGCTATTATATTTTTTTCTTACTCATCCATGATATAATATTGCCTCTGGTAAGAACACAATAGTTTGTGGTAGATTTTCGATTATAGAGGGACCTAACCCAATTAGCATTAGAAATACTCTCGATTTGAGTATGACCATAGTTACTATAAAGTAAGCATCTTTATTGGGAAATTGTAATTCACATGAATCTTTTGTTTTCAGCTATTGGGGATTTCATTTCTGTACCAATTCAAGATATGCTTATTGGACTCTGTATTAACGAGTGGAAATCATCGAGGTATTTATGCAAGTAGATATAATCCATGGACTCGCAGAAACCATCAAAATGAAAGAATTGACAATAATAATTATAAGTATATGAAAGAACCCCTTTTTTTGTAATTCCTATGATGCAATTGGGGCTTATCGTCAGAAAAGAATCAATTTAGATAGTCCTTTATGGCT
>JAOVVI020001422.1:0-24495 GCA_028571085.2 Nepenthes alata
CATGGAACACTTCCTGAGGTGAACTTTGCTGCATAATTCCTTGGATTGCCTCATGAATGTCAATCTGGAAGGGCGACCAACAGAATCATAAGTTGATTAGCCACTTCATAATTATTTTTCTAGTTATTGAAAAAAAAAAATCGTCAGCTCATTGGCATGTTCATTTCCTTTATAATAATTCAACACCTATGAAATGCAGCAACCGAGGTCAATCTTGAAGCAGGCCATCAGTGAAATTAGGCTTTGTGGACCAAGATAAACTATAAAGGGAAGCATGCGTAACCCTGATGGGGGGTGTGAGGAAAAGTGGACAAAGAGAATTAGGTAATAGAACATTTTATAACATTCCTCCGGGCACGCTGAATTTCAATTTGGTTGAATGCATACCGACAATCTGGGCCTTTCAGTTTTATATCAATTACAAAATAGAAATGGTATAACATCACTTTTAAGACACTCTATGTTGAGACCCTTGCAATTTAACAACTACACAGTACAATTGATGAACAAAAGCAGTATCAGTTGTTAAATGTTAACTCTTCCTTTGAATGGACGACATTGGGTCATCGTTTTCACAAGACAAAATAAGATAATATATCACATGATACATGGCCGTATCAGTTTATAAATTTCAGAAAAAATTTTCTTTCCATATATTAATAATGATACATAATATCCGACATCGAAATGAGTGCAACCAATACCAATATTTTTATCCACAGTTCTCACCATCCTAAATCTCTCTCCCACCTCTCTTGGTCACTGGTTCGGTTCAAAACAAATATAGGAATGGTGTTCAGTCACTCAAACTGTGAGTACCCCGCAGTGGATAGACAATTGATAGACACTTGCAGGCTAGGACACACATCTCAACTTTGTATCAAACTGTCTCCTCAAAAAAAAATCAAGCAATTGATTGTGCAATGATTGCTCACTCAAGTTCATTATATGGCCACTACCCACTACTATAAACTACAAAATTTCTAAAGAAAAAAATTTAAGCTGGAAGCTTGGCTGCATAATTAATCCTGGAAACTATGTTTTCTCTCATTTCATTATTTGTACTGTCCACTAACCTGAGAACTCTGGTCGTATGAACTATCTTGCTCACTTGGTCTTCTATTAACATTCTGTTGTTGCTGTTCAAGATCCACGGTAGGATTCCATTCACGGTGAATGGATCCACCACTGAGAGCTCCAGAGACAATGGGCATCATCTGCTGAACCATTCTTGAAAAATCAAGGCCACCATCTTGCCCACTCCCTAAATCACCTAACATGGGTTGAAGATCATCTCTATTCAATTGCTGAGCAAGCTGGTTCACTGTATTCATTGCAGCTGGATTTTGTGTGAATTGCTGAAACATATTTCTCAGGTCATCACCTGAAGCAACCCCTGTCCGCACAGCAAGCCCAGAAAAGAGACCATTTAAGGCTGGACTTTGAATAAATTGCGACATCATGCTCATCATGTCAAATTGACCATCTGAAGCATGTCCCTCCAATGGCATAGCTGCCGTAGGTGCAACGGCCATAGGTGGTTGTCTTGTAGCTGTATCATTTGCATCCCTCATATTGACAGCAGAGCCAAGCGGTGCAAGAGAGTGCACACCCTGTTCACTACCTACTCTAACTTGATGACTCTGATTTAGGGCACTAGAAGGTCCACCATCACCACTTTTTGGCTGCAATTTGGATTGCCGGCTCCTCTAATACAACAATTAACACCATTCTTTAATAAGATACTATATCTCGCAAAGTGCAGAAGGAACACCCCACAGATGTCCGTTTGCCTCTGTGTGACTTCATGCGTTAATTAATGAATGGATTCAATTAATCAAATAAAGAAGAGATATATGAGTATACTTGAGCAGTAGGTACAGCCCTTCAATCAATTAAAAGCAAGTATTGAATTCAATCAACAAAACAAAAGACAAACATCCAAAGAAAACACTACAAGACCAACCAAACAGCTGCAAAGATAGTTCAAGCTGGTTTATACAGGGTAGAAACACAGAGCACAATCCAAAAACATTTAAATGTCATAACAAATCCATCATGATTCGTGAAGCAATATAACACAACAGAAAAAAGTATGCTTCCTCCTTTGAAATTAACAACTGGATAAACGTTTCTTTAATTAATTACATTTCCATTCCAATCCTTTTTCATTTCCTGTCAAATTGTTTCAGCAAGTTCGGCAAGAGATAATATAAACTTCCTGAATTTCTAGAGTCATTCCACTATCACCGTACACTGGTTAATTACACAGCATAGGTTCTTGCAGTGCAGAAGCCACTGGATATCAGATGAAGGTAGAAAGACTAGAGTTGATACATAGCTATTTCATGCAAGAGGTGCTAAAGTTTGTAACTATATCTTTATCCTCATAAAACACCAAGGGGTGGGCTTAGTGGTTAAAGCTTACTCCCATGGTTCTGTGGAAGTGACCTCAGGAATTCAAGACATAGCATGTGACTGTTTATTCATTGATCTTGACTGCCAGCTTCCTGTCACTAGACTCTTGGTAAGATTGTGGTCATGCCTTTCCTGAAATCCCTAGCAGGACAACCAATGCCACGGCGATAATGTTAGTAGCCCTGAGTATTTTTATTTATAGAAGAGAGGCTTCAAATTCTAAAGAAGAGCCATCTACTAACTCTCATACAGTTGGCACAATTATATAGGCCCTTCCGTACATTAGTTCCCCAATGCAAATAAGCTCTCATTGTAGCACAAAGAAATTGCCATAGACCAGATGCCCCGTCCTATTCTTTCCTTTGCAGCCCCCCCCCACACAAAAAAAAAAAAAACCATATCAATCATGGACCCCCAGTTGAATATAATTTTAAATACCTTGTATATCTGGCAGCAAAGAAAGGATTACTGTTCAATTATATAAGCAAAACTGAAAAAATTTCAAAAAAATATTCTCATGTTTTTTTCCAATTCTATTAACAACTTTTATTTAAATACCAATTTCATACTAGGTAAAATTTCAAGCAAAATGGACTATATTCCCAGCCATATGATACTACACATGTTACATAGAAAAATTCAATATTGCAAGTAAAAGTTTCCAATATTACACGTACAAGACATTTTTGCAGGTTTTTCCCCAACATGTGCGTAACACATCAAGTTGAAATATGATAAATTTAACAACTTTTCTGCACAGTATAAAGATGGTAATAAATAAAAATCGATAATACACTTGGGAGAAAAAATTCAGAATGGAATTTTTGCATAAACACTATTGGAATTTTTCATTGTCACATGCATACTACCATATGGCATTGAATATCGTCAATTTAGCATGAAATTCTAACTTGAATAAAATTGATACATACTACCCTATGACATGGAATATTGTCAATTGATCATGAATTTCTACATTTAATAAAATTGATACTAAAATAAAGTCAATAATAAAATTGAAAAAAAGAAAAAATTAAGAATAGAATTTTTTTTTTAAAAATTTGGAGCATTTTTTATACTTCCCCCTAAGCAAATCCCACATTGCCTCATTCAGCCAGTGCCCTGTGCTCTGTCTTTATGCATCAACAACAAAACGTTTTGCATGCTCAGGTAATTGTTAGAAGATAGCTATTAATATAGACATAGGATTAGCTAAAGCCCAATGCTGGTTGACCTCTATAAAATCTATGCCTCACTACCCACCTCTTATAGGGTTACAAGGAATTTTGAGCCTCATGCGAAGCCCAAGTGTTTCAAGTTTAGGTTAAACTGCAATTGAAAGATAGCATACACAAGCTAGGCAGAACACAGGGCTCCATATAGATTCAGCTACAAATGGTACTTCCACAAGTTGACATCTGATCTAACCTAATAGTAAGCAAGTAAGCAATCCAATCGCAAGTGGATGCCCAATTCAACAAATCGAGAAGAGATTCACATAGAGACTTTTGTTATCCGGGAATAGAATTTTATATTCACTAGAGGAGACATGCTTTTCCACAGTAGTCTGGCTGCAGACTCTGTTTACCTGTCTTATCTAGATTTTGCTATACTTTTATGTAGATTCAAATCTTTTATTCAACTTCTATTCATAGTTGCAAGTTTCTAGAACACAGTAGATCAGCGACTGGGGAAAGGTGCCATTATTATTTGTAATCAAAGAAATATTATCAACCAGATAAAACAATCATACAAATAGAAAAAAGTCGCTAGAAGAATCAAACTGCTGACCATTGCATTACAAAAATCCTCTCGAATTGACATGGGTTACAAGAACAAAATTGCTACTTTTGATTAACTCATCGCCACTTCTAACCTTTCTACGTTACCTCTCTCAGATCCTACCTCAGATGTGAATCACAAACCAAGAATACTAGTGAACATGGAAGGATTTGTCTCTGCAGCAGACAATGGAAGACTGATACATCAATGAGATAGACTTCAAAACATGCCAAAAACTATATTCTTGCAGCACTTCAGCATAAATAATATTTTAAGATACTACAAAAAGGGCAGCTATCTCATACTACATTCTGCCCTACGCTAACAAAACCCTAATTAGAGTTTGCATAATCAAATGTCAGTCTTGACTGGTTATCAATCAAGCTATCCTTAGTTTCATATTATACAACAATGAGAAGGAACAACCAGCTCACCTTGAGCTGCAAACCTCCAAGGCCCAGTCCGAGTGGGACATCACTAGCATTATCAGACTTATCACAAATCTCGATTTCTTTTGGAGCATCCACTGGAGCCTCTTTTGACTTCATGCTAAGGTCTTCAATTGAGCAGCATGGAGAGGCTTCCACAAGACAAGAGGATTCATCTTGTGAACTTAAGAGAACACTGCCACTATTCTGCTGACTGTCAGGTTGCTCCTGCTAGAAAGAATGTATAAATCTTTTACTGTCTTCATGGGCCAGGTAAATTGAAAATAGAAGGTAAATAGTTCACAAAGCATGCCTTCTCAGCTTGTGGAGGTACATGTGATTCACTTATCCCCACAGCACCCTCAGCAGGCACACTCATTGGGTGATCGATAAGTGTATCACCACCTCCCCCTGATCCAGTGGATGAGTTTTGAAAAGCAGAAACTTCATGTGGGCCTGAAAAAGAAACCATTGCTGCAGGTGACTTTGGGAATCTTGATATCAAAGGTAAAAAAATAATTCTTTAGGTGAATCACCTGATGGGGCCTGGTTTTCTGCCCACATGTTGCCAACAAAATTTCTAAGGCGTGTATTTACTTCAGACATAACAGATGAAAGTGAAGCAGAATCAGGAGGCTGAGAAGTAGAAATGCCTATAATAGGTTGTGCTGCAGTGGAAAATGGAGAGATGGTAATAGTAGTAGGACGAGCTGGGACAGCTCCAGCAACAACATTTCTCACAGGGAAAAATCGTGTTGGAGCAGAATCAGCAGAAGCAGCTACACCACTGCGTTCTCCCGGTGCATCTTCTGCACTACTAGCCCTTGCACCAACTGCAGAGGCTATGGGAGCAAGTGAGGTCCCTGGTCAAAAGCACTTTCAAGTGATCATTTTCTATACATACAGTGTGCTAGAATAGCCAACCCTTATTTATCACCTGAAAAGAAAGGAGAGTTCAAAGTCACTTACCAGCATGTATGTGAATGTTTATATGCCTTGGGGCATTTCCAATGATTCCAGCAGGAGCTATGTTTCCCATGGTTGGTGAAGCAGCAGTAGCATTAAATAGAGGGCTGGTTTGAAGAGGAAAGGGCTACAACGAAAGAAAAGGAGCCAAGTAATTGGCTTCTGAAGTAACTGATCTGACAAGGAAAGAGCTAAATTTCCCAAATTTAGTCTTTTTCAAGAACCACAAATAACCCTCTCATTAATTTTACAAAATTGCATATGTTAGAAGTTAAAGCATAGAATTTTTTTAGCCCAGTGCTTCAAAACATAGAATACACTAACAAAATGAATCAAGTTTCTTTGACAGCTAAAAGTGGCTACTAGCTAACATAAGCTACAGTGTTCCTAGCAGAACTACCAAAAAAGTCAAAAATCATGTCCATTGCTCCCACTCTGATGGCACATAACTGCATTTTCGTTCTTCATAATGACTTGCATGGCAAAACAATACTTCCAATCATTTAGCTAACAATTATAAGCCTACAATTCATTCAATTTGGTCTGCACATGTGATTCCAATTTCAGAAACAAGGCCTAGCCTATCACATTAAAATATGCATGCACCCAACAAATAACCACTTAGAAGTCTAGGTAAGCAGGCTACATATCTCCTCCACCCCTTGCATTTTGGCTTTCCTAGTATGCAAGCTTTGTGTCTCTTCTATATATCCTTTTGAATAGGAAGGCATAAAAGAGCATATGCTGTGAGAAGAATTTCAGATTGGGAAAGAAGAACTAGAAACACAAGGCACTGATGTGGTGGAAACGGATCTGGCCAATGGAAACTAAGATGAGCATTGACATGGCAATGAGACAGAAATGTAAATGAGTCACGGAGACTAGAGGAGTTCAAGGAGACCTTGAAAAACAAGTAGAAGAAGAAATTTTCACAAAAAAATTGCACATGTGAAGATCGGACCATTTAATGTCAATAGTTTTCATTTATCTGTAAGCAAAAATCACACTCATATGCACAGTTACACAGGTCATGCTAAATTACGAATTGAAGGATTTGGACAGGTTCGGCACGCAGCCTAATGCATGGTATGAAGGGAGTTTACCTCTTCGGAATGCTTTACCGGTACAAAATTCATCCTTGCCAACATTGGATTCATTAGACACATACATTTTGAAGAGAAGCATTTTTCGTTTATTCTTTTTTAAAAATAATATAATTTCAAACAAAATATTGAATCAAAATACTGGGAGAATTAAGCTTTCACTATTATGTTTTACTTGTTTTAATTACAAAACTGTATTTATTTTTATAGCTAGCTATACCCCTCCTTGTGTTTATATATATAAATATAAGCTAAAGATATAGTTCACCAACAACCCACCAAGTTCCATTCAGGGGAAAAAAACTAGATTCAATGGGAGATACATGGAAACAAAGTAAATAAACTCAATCCCCAAAAATCTTTTGAACACTCCACAATCCCCTCACTCCTTACTGGTCTCCCATATCTCTCCCATCAAAGCCTCCACAATACCACACTCTCTCCAATCAGCCAGCATCATGCCACTGTGGAACAACTTCAAATCAGCCAGCAACTTCTTAATCTCCAAAAAATTATCTAATGATTGCATCACTAATTCAACAACAAAAAAAGAGTGACAGGGTGCACAGCTATTCTGCATTGTAGGCTTAGAAGAAGTTGGGATGTGCACAACTTTACCACTGTATCACATAGATTAGAAGTTATTTCCACAATTGGAACAAGTGACCTCCAAGCCATAATAACGCAATCTTACTATTGTACCTACGCCAACCTTCATTAATTTCATTGAAGTGGGTAGAAAATTTCACTGACCTAGATCACATACCCCAAGTGATCCAAGTAGAGATTGTACCACAAGTTAGGCTGCCACACAGTTCAGGGTTTCATGGAAATTTCTGTGACACATGTAACCACAGTGCAACTCCAACCTTAAAAGTAAATAGGGAATAATGGTATCCTATACCCTACGAACACTAAATAAATAACCACCAAGGAAATGACAAAACCATCAGAAACCGAAAACCCATGTCTCCCCCCCCTTTCAAATAAAAAAAAAACATTGGACCAAAGAAAAAACTCACACAATCCCCAAGCCAGGAATCAACCCAAGCCTTTCCGCATCCTTTTCAAAGTTAACATTCCATTGTAGTCTTTTCAATTGTCTTCCCTTCCACTAGTCACCAATTTTTTTGCAATTACAACAATTATCAATATCTTTCAACCAACAAAGGATCAGAACAAACACAATTCTTTGAACATCTAATGGATAATTATCATTCCCCCTTATTTCAAAAATAAATAGATATCATTCCAGAATGGTTAAAAATCTTGATCCTCTGCAACAAGGACAAACTCCACACCACAGCATCATACCACAAGACTATAGGCAATACCAACTCTACCATAGCATTGTGCCGCAGGGGTCAGCACATTCCTTCAACTCATCGGGCTTATTTGCCCAAACAACATCCAACAGTTTTTGATACAATCAATGAGAAGATCATCATTGCAGTCTTTTATGATAGAAAGTAAAATCACAATAAAATTGTCATGTCTTTCCTCCATCCATCAAACACAACAATATCTTTGTCCTGATTCTCAACCTTCATCCCATCAATCACCAACACACTTTCCAAGTCCATAATCTTCCCATTGTCATTTTATTGCCAGTGTCGTACAAAAATAGCAGCAAAACCTTTAATCCTACACATGGAGAGCCAAAGGGGAACAATGCTAGACAAATTATCTAGGACATAGTGTTAGCAGAATGTTCACAAACATATGAGATGTTGTGATAACTTCCCCAATGTCAAAAGTTTTAGGATTGGCCTTAATCACTTTGACCATTTGGGATAGAATGGCCAATGGAAAACCAAAAAAGCAACAACAAAACCCTCAGTCCTAGAAGATTATGATATCTGCAGAGCATTCATGAAAAAGAAAGTTTAAACAAAATTTGATATTCTGGTCAACATAAGAAATATTGAGTGTTAGCATTGTAGTTTATAGACAGAATAGCCGCCATCCCAGAGTGATGGTGGCATGCTTCGAAAAGAATCAGGTTTGACTGTCATCCCTCAAGGCTTTGGAGGTCAAGACTTTGAAAATAGGAAGAAATTCATATATTTATATGACTCATATGCATATTAATGAACTTCCAATAATGCAAAAAGATTGTGGAAAAAAACCTTTCATAGACAGAATTCTTCTGCAACACTTAGTTTAGTTAACGTTTTCATACATATAAATGGCATTCTTCATTATTTCTCAAAAAAAATTATGGCTAAGCGTGGATTGTACAAGTGGAATTCACTTTAATACTTTTAACGTCATAAAGCTGCTTTTTTTTTTACAGATTTACAATGTTAAGCATCCAAGTTAACATTTAGACGTTTTTTTTTGTTTTATTTTTATTGCATTTTTTGGCTGTACTGTATCATCGTATACGTCTGATTCTTTATTATCCAGCAACATATAAAAAAATAAACAAAAACAAAAGCAACAGTTACCCATTATGTCTAGCAGTGGAAACTTCCCAGCACTGTCGTTCATGCAGTCTATGATACAATGACAATGCCACTACAACACGGAAAATAGAAAATTTTTCATGGACTATCATAAAGCATTCGTGCCTAACACATTTAACTATCCATTGCCCTCTGCTATCAAAAGCCCTATCAATGTCTCATTACCTTGGAGAGGAATCATAATCTCAATATTCTTATTGTAGTCAGAAGCTTTTTGCTGAGGAACCATTCTCAAATCAGCACATATGCATGGGATTGGAGTCAGAAAGTGACCCCTATAAGCTAACTACTAGGTTTCTGAAGTAAGAAATCATTATGGATAACGACAGTGACAATTGCTTCTAACAATTTTGCATTGCCACATTCTTCCGAGAATCCACAACTGTTTGTATATCCAGAAAAAACCTACCTATTATCTATAAATCACAAACCTGGACCATTATAGGATTAGGGCCTGATTGAGATATATATACCGCAGGCCCAGCATTTATCCCAGACTCTGCCTGCAAAACATACCAGAATTGTGGATGACATTTATTTATACTGTTAGCCAAGAAAGAAATAATGGTAGGAACGAGTAACACATACAGGAGATTGCCCCATACGCAATGTCAATATTGTTCGACCAAGCTCTAGGAAAAGAGCACCCAAATGCTGCATTATAAGGCCTGCTTGCACAGATTCAGTCTGGATCTGGCTCCTCACAGAAGGATCAGTTGAACCAGCTTCTCGCTCCAAACGCCCTGCAATGTGCTACAAAGTTGCAGCCAATTACAAATAACACATCAGATAATAGTACAAGAACATAGCTATAAAAAAAGGAACAGATTTTTCATCCCTCAAAGAAAAAACTGATCCATCTGTACTATCCTTGGGATGTAAAAAATTCTATTTTATATGCAAAGTAAAGTTGTGTTGCTCATTCTATATTTTTACAATCAGGAGTGACTGGGACTAGCAGTTATGAGTATATAGAGCAAAACCAATTTAGGCTAAGGAACATAGGAATATTTTGCTACCATCAGATTACAACCACAGGGATCATGTCAGCAGCTTCAGTTGGCTTCTTGCTTCTTTCTAGATGAAGTATGTTGTTTTTTTTTTCTATTCAAATACCACATACTAGAACTGCCATTCTGTGCTCGCAAAAGTACTCCCTTCATTCTGAACGCTTCTCTTGTTTTTCTTTCTTTTCCGTTTTTATTTTCTTGGGGAAGAGAGGAAATATGTTCACATCTTGAGGGACCAAATGGTAAAATTAGTTCTTTTGTGAAAATAAGTTCCTACTTCCTTGGATATAGAAGCATAACTCAGCAACCATTTATAATCACTATAGTGTATGAAAGTTTCTGAGGATAAATGCCTACTCCGACCCCACCAATGGAAAAAGGTTAATTTTGATTTGGTATGGTTTAGGTTAGATGCTCATTACTAGGGTGATTGTCAGTTGTCACTTCAAAGCACCTAAGACTGAAGTCAGCCCAGCATTCCACCCTCAATCATAATAATTCTTTGAACTTTATTTTAAAATCAACGCCTGCCGTTGCCATATACTTGGAAGGACCATAACAGGTTCCCATAAAGCAAGGCAATTCGTCCCGATACACATGTCACAGCATCACTGGACAAACAATCAATCATAGTTCACTGAATCACTTTAATGAAGGGAAAGAACAAATTAAAGAAACCAAAAAAATAAATAAATAAATAAAACTCCGAAGTTATACCAGCCCCACAGACATTATAGCAAAAATCAGAACACACCAATCATTTGTTTCAGGTTTGTCAAAATGGACATGCAATAATGCCTTTCAAGCTGTCCTCCCTTCTGTCAATTCCAAAATTACATGTGCTTGGGCAGTTTGTATTCCTCCATCAAATGGGATTATGGATTCTTGATAAAGTTAAGATTTAGCCAAATATACAGATCACAATGTACATGCTTTCTTGGGTTACCTTTCTCTGCAACTTTTACTGCTACAGCCACTTTTGCTGACATATATAGAAGGAAAATTTTCCTTTTACTTAATAGGGAACGCAAAAGAAAATCTTTAGGTATTGATTGTAGTTCAGCCTTCACTAAGTAGACCATCTGATCTGTTCAGTCTGTGCTTTTTGAGTCAGGGAGTCGAGCTAGCCACCAACCAGACAGGAATTGACTATATTTGACTGGGATAGGGAAAAGATGCCTGCATACATGTGCCCCAGTAACCCGCAATTATGAGCTGGGGACAAAGCGAGTTTGAAAGGTATTGGGATAGGTTTTTGACTACAGTACAAAGGCATCAGCCACGGACCATATATAACCCTTCCATCAACCAACACACTGACTTATCTTAACTCCCTCACGGCCTCACCATTGTTCTTTGCTGAATAACCTTTTCTGTAGATTACTGTGGAATTTTAACGATATAAAAGACATCAAGAAGGATGCTTTCCTGTAGAGAAAAGTTAATTAAGTCAAACGCCTGCTAAAGAAGTCACTACATAAATACCCTCAGTCAGTAGTAGTTAGTACGCATACAAAACTTCAACCAACCTCAGAAAATCTCTGCGGACCTGTTAAATTTTGCTCAAGTCAAAATCCAATTAGCAGGTAAATCCTGCCCCACCAGTCCACCATTCCCCGTGCTAATTTAGACACCTCTCAGATGTGATTCATATTGATAGCTGAAGATTATTCTTCAGCCAATCCAGGAAAGGCACTTTGAAGCTAATTATTAATTCATTACCTTTACTCCTTTCCTTCACTTCTTATTCTACATTTGGAAATATATGTCCTAGAACCTCCTCGTCCCTCTGGCCATGACTACTTAACAAGTTAAACCCGCCTCAGGCACATCACCTTTCTAGTAAATTTTTATATCTTTCCTTCTATTTTATCAGGCTAAGTTGCAAATTCTCCTCATCAATCTTCAAATCTAATATATCTAAATTTAAACTTCTTCCAAAAGAGACTCCAATGGCTGCACTCACAAATTGCCTTCCTCAATCAGGCAAGCACAACAATTCCAGCTGCTGCAAAAACTCCATCAACCACCGGCAATGAGCAATTCACCAAAAAATACACCTTTATATTTTGAATTCATTTGCTATCATCTAGAATCCTGTAATTATTTCCTGAATCAGTGAAAATAGAATGAAAACAGTCCTTCCAGCTGTGATACATCAGTTGAGCATTTGCAGCAATTTATCACATGTTCACAAATTTTTTAACCACTGCTAGTACTGCATTTTTATCAAGAACACTTTTTTAATCTTTTCAGCTTTGTCTACGCACACATTTTTTAATCGTTTCTCAAATCAAATCCTCGAGATTGATGTATCATTATATCTAGATTAGAGAGAAATATTCATCTATATTTGTATGTCATTTCAATTCCATTCAGTTCCTGGAATCCAACTGGGTTTGAGAAATCCACACATAAGAACCAATTTGCTGGATGCCAAACTTGTCCATCCTTGAAAATGCCATGAGGAGGAATCGCTTGACTCTTGTGGATGGCGACTTGTCTTCACATCATAAAGCATGCTTGCTGAGACCAAGATCAATATGATGCCTTCTTATTGTCTGGGGCAACAAGATCAAGTAAAAGTACAGAATCTGGTCAAGAGATCAACTGAGGGAAGGCTCCTTGGCAGTAAATCTTACTTCCACACTTTAATGCACAATACAGGGTACCACATCTACAATTTCCCACAGATTCTTTAATCAATTGAAAGTCAAAAGGTATAACCAAAGGTGGCATCTTAAATTGGGAAGCCACATTAGTGTCCATTTCAGGCGTGGATTACAAGCATGAGAGACAAAAGGTATCTGCGAGCATTGCACTTCGTGCAATAACGATGAAGAATCCCTTAACCATCTTTTTCATTGGCTGGTTATTAAAAGCCTTTGGAGTGGGCTTATCATCTAGAAGGAAGTCAATGAGTTTGTCCAAAACCATTGATGAATTTGGAGAGTAGTGAAGAACCCTATCAGTACAGTCAATAAAACATGCCTTTTGCCATTATTTGACTTTCGCAAATACATTTTAATGAATATAGAACCCGTAAGACATTCTAACGGATGGCTAAAATATTTGGATAATCAACAAGGAGAGGGGGCAAAGAAAGGAAGTTCAACAAAATATAGGCTTCAACAAGGATAGGGGGCATAGAAGCAAAAAAATGAAAGGAAAAATAAATAGAAGTCAAACATTCAAATCAAACATAAGTGTCTAAGTTTGTGGCATACAGATAGCATCATGGAGACACCACCACCGACCAACTGTTGGGCATGCCTCAGAACAATGCTCAGTGCCTCAAGTGTAGGCAGTCCTCTTGTATTGGAAGGCGATTCTACTGCTGGCTGATCTACCAAGCCAGTTGATGATTGATCAGACCGATACCCTGCATCAACCAACAAGGAACAGAGAGATGCAGTAAAACTGAAAGTAACAATAAATCATGGATAATTGCTATTTTAATGTTACCATTCCTTGACAACACCCCCTCCATACGATTAATGAAATCAGTAAGTGTGCTCAAGGAATCGGGAATTGGCTGCAACACACAAAATAGGCAGGGGGGTAATCATCTCAAATGAAAAACGAAGCATAAGAAAATAAGATCGGAAGCAGGGAGGCTCTACCGTATGAAGTGAAGGGAGAGGTAAAGATACTCCCGTCAAGGGAAATTGAAATGGTTGACTAAGAAATGGTCCTGACTGTGCCTGATTTCCAGTACTGTTCTGATCCCCAGCATTACCATGCCAGGCTTCTGCTTCGGTTCCTTGAGGAGGCTGACCAGAAACATTTGACTGTAGAAAATATCTAGTGAGGAAAAGACAAAACAGCTGCATAATGTGCAAAACAGCATGCATTCAAGATGATGATACTTGGTTCAAATTGCTATATGAACATTTATTGAAACAATTCGCCAGTCTAACACTTGATATATATATACAATTTTGTTGGTAATAAGGCCCCATACATGCATTGTGCCAACCCTTTTTCAAGAGCGATGGCCCTATTAATGCAAAACAAGACTGACAATACCACCAGCATGGACAGAAAGAAATAAAGATAAATAGCTAAACAACAGAAAGGTAAGAATATGTTCTACTTAGCTTCTTCTATTCTTTGCTCTCCTCAGATCCAAAAAATATGCCAATTTTCTTAATCAGTATGCCGTGTCAAGTTTCCACTAGTTACTAGATATCGATAGGTTCCCCAAAAAACTGGCAGCAGATAGGCAAGGGTTTAACCAGCCTTGCCCAGCATATCTAATGGGCTATATGACAACTAGACAGTGAGACATTAAAGACAAAAGGCAATACCAACAGGTGGGGCATCCAACTGCATCCACAGGCACTGGTCATCATTATAATAAATACAAAACAAATATCATGCACAGAATTCTGACAGAACCATTAATCATATTTTCCATAATCATACATGATATAAACCAAAAGAATCAATCTTGTTTGGTTTAAACGGTTCAATTCATCTTTCTGTGAACCTAAAGGCCTGTAGCATGAAATGGCACAATAAAAGAACTCAATTTATAGTGACCTAATAGAAGATTTACCAACCAAAAGTATTGGAAGCAATAAATATAATGAGAAAATTAAATTCAAATATCGGAAGCATGTAATGGCACATGCTCATGTGTGTGCCCGGAGAGTAATTACAGTGACAGAGGGAGCACTCACTGGAGTTGAAGTTTGAGCACCAGCAGAAGCATTAGCTGTAGTCAAGTTACCAATGCCTAATGAATTCAAAACTGCCCCAATAACCTAACAGGGAAAAAAAATTAATGACAAGTAGTGTACTATCCACAGACTCCAGCAACAGAAAAACTTAAATCTGCAACATTCTGGATCACATGGCCAAAATAACTTACCCGAGTAACATCAGGAACAGCACCATCACCTTGATCCCCAACATTAAATGTACCAAGGACTACACTATGTGAAATTTGCCCGACACGATTACGAGGAGCACCAGCACTACCATCATTTGCTTGCAGATTAAACGTATGACAAATGTTAGTATATTCCTTCTTAAAAGCACAACTTAAAATATCAAACAAACATGGCTGATGTCATAAGTACATTGGCCACCATTGTCAGGATTTGTCTCTCCAGAGCTAGTAACAGACGGAGTTTGCGATTGGGCTAGTTGCCTTTCAACTAAATGCAGTGTATGACCATTCTCCACATCTAAAGCAAGTCAAGGAAATGACCAAATTGGAGTAGCAAGACACGTGAGCTCAAGTGCAAAGAAAACCACTTAGACTCAGTACTAATCATCACAGAACATTATGGAGGGCAACATGCAACCTGGTCAGACATGAATGCAGGGTTAAGCAATCATGGATATTGTTAACACCTTTTAAAATGCTATCTAATCCTGCAACACAAATTCCATAACAAACGCCTTTGCTTTGAAGATAACAGAATAAATATCCAGTCCCCATGATAGGATACGATACTCAGACAGGAGATGGTCGTCCTTCAAAACCTTCCCCCTGAAAATCAGTCGTTGCTGCTCAACTGGCACTCCAATTTCACTGGCAATTTTCTCCTTGAAAGATGATACTGACATCTGAAATTTTCAATATGTTAAGGGCATCTGAAAACCAGGAAAAAGACTGAAACTATCTCTTCTTGAGCAAGAGGAGGGATAGCACTGGCACACATTTAAGTAAAGAGCACATCAACTTCGAGGGATACAGATGAAAAGCAAATGTAAGCAGTATCCAATCTGAATATTGTTAGATTTAAGCCAATTATGATCAATATAATTCAACAGAATACAATAAATTCTCTCAAATGTATTTGATAACTAAAGAAAGATCCATATAATGTATCTCTCAGAATGTAAATTGTGCAAGTTTTAGTAAGTGCAGAGGATTGGCATGAAAAACATTTTTTAAGAATGCAAATTGTGGATATTTGAGTTTGCAAATTGTGCCGGGAATTCATAAGAGCGTGAAGATTGTGCAGGTTTTGATTCCTGCATGATCACAGTAATATCCCTGAGTTGCAACCCTCATACATCTGGTTAAAGCAGCTCAAATACATTATACATGTGCACTGTGTCCAAGGGAAAAGCCTCAAATAATTCCAGATCTTCAGCTGAAGTGGGATCTTAGGAACAGTTTAGTTGAACCAATGGATAACAAGCCCAATAGGATCCTATTTTCCTATAGCGAGATCTTTTTCTTTTTTTTTTTTCCACTCTTGCAGCCATTTGTTAGGCCTCTTCACGGGATGTTTCAGATTTCAGAAAGATGGGGTGAAATTGAGCTTGAAGAGGTACAGTACATTTACTGCAGTGTAGCATTTTAATTCAGTTTTCCGAAGGAATTGTGGAGTCCTATATCTGTGAAAAGTTACTGATAAATTTATATTGGAAGCTGTGTAGGACAGAAATCTTACTTAAGACGACCTAACAAGAAGGGGACTGAACATCATGACTTGCTGCAGAAAGAATTTGCAATCCATAAATCATATTTTTCTGAAGTGTTAGAGAGTGCCTTGGGTGACTGACTGCATAAAGTTTGGTGAGTGCATATTGGACCCACCAAAATCAATTAACTCGAGGTTTTCAGCCTACGAATGATTCTATAGGAAAAAATGAAAAAAAAGCATAGCCTCATTTTTTCAGTCAATTTTGCATTTAATTGGGTTATGAAAATATGATAAGCGCCACTAATTAAAATATACAGCCAAGGTGTGCAAATTGGGCAAATCAATTGCTCTCTTTCTTTTTCTGAACTAAGTTTGGCTCATTATTTAGGATTTTTCCGCTTAGGTGGCTAGTTTTCCTATTGTATATAACTTTCTTTTTTTAAATTTTAGACTCCCTCTGGATTCCATGTAATCAGATTTCATCCTTTGACTGATAAAAGCATATGTAAATTTCCTTGCATGAATCATAATAAATGCGGAGCAAAGGAAGAAAGCATCAAAAACATAGTGGAAGGACACAGAGTAGGATTATACATTACTGTTCACATGAAAAGTGAAGATCTGTGAATCCAAAGTCTTGATATTGAGCTCAACAGTTGATCCAGAACCAGCATTGGAAGCTTCACTGGTGCTAGCATTATCATTAGAATGCTTCTCTGCCATGCTCGTAGAAAGGCCACTAGTCCAAAACACAAACAAGCAACCACTTACAACATTAAATTTTCTTTGGAAACAATCATACTTAGCCAAGTGAAACAGATTCTGTAAAGCAGTAAGGTCAAAACATGGCCTACACAAGTTATTAGAGATCTATTTTCTGCATTTCACAGTTGCTTGAAGCTTATGAAATTTGTGATTTGGCAGTGAATCAGCAGTGTTTTGGTATCTCTGATTCAGTGGAGAAAGGTTACTTTTTTCAGGAAGTATTCAAATAGGCAGCTGCATTTCTAAAGTGTGTTGCATTTACGCAAATTCCCCTTCATTCCCACCGCTATACAAATACGAAATGTCATTAAAAACAAGGAATGCCATTAATGAACGTGCAGGCAATCTAGAAATCCTGTTTTAGTTGATTTTGTCTCTCATCTCCTTTGTATATTGTTGCTTCTGTGTTATCAGAGTCATAATGATCCCTTCAGCAGTTCAACAAAATATCTAATATTTTTAGTAAAATGTGAAAGAAAAGGGGGAAGTCATAGGCAAATAGAGCATGAAACTATTAGTAAGTACTACATGAAATTTTTGCCACATACAACTGAATAAGAAAACACCATTTCAAGGATTCATCATGACAGAGATTGTACTGAAAAATGAGATATTACGATTGAAACATGCATGCGCCAAACAGTCAGGTGAAAAAGTGAACTTTCCTATCAACATAAGGTTACAAAAGCTACAGTCATTACAATTGTGCAAATCGTGAGGAAGCATTTCATTAGGCACGGCAAGTGCAGCACCATGTAATTTAACAAAGCTACTAACATGTTTATTAATATGTACATAATGTATACTCTGCAGGGAATTTTAGCCAAATTCAAATACGGGAAGAATCAAAGGATGGCCTCAGGTTATCTCAGATGCCTTTGAGGCAGAAACTTTGGTCACAAACTAACTGTTCCTGAAGCCGGGGGCAATTGCAGCAGTGCAATTGAATAAAGCAGAGCATCTATGCTTCAGTTAGAATCTTCAGACGGTTTGGAGGCCATGGTAGAATACCAATCCTATCTTCTAGTCCTCCTCAGTTCAAAGAAAAGGAATCACATTTATAACTGGCATAGTAGGTTAAAGTCGCAACAAAAAAGCAATTCATATATGATGAATAACATGAAATGAAGTTTCAAATACACTTCTCAGCTCAGCTTTCTTTCCCAGTTCAAGTGCAAGTCCTATATTCCTTCCATTCCTTCATGCTGAAGAGATGATAAAAAATGAGGCTCAAATGACAACTCAAGATCAGAAGTTTGAGCAGACTTGTCAATTTTATGAAGGCCCTTAAATAAGAAAAAGCATACCTAATTTGAGATCGACACTGCATAATAATGTTAGAGGTGATCTACCTACTCCTGAAAACCCCATTCTTGGTCAATTGAACAATTCCTGAATTCCTCACTTCTTGGGGGTGCTGTGTTAACCTAGCTGGATTACCTTGTAGCCTTCTTTTCATAGATATGGAACTCCAAGACATCAACATACCTTTTTTTTAGTGCAGGTGAAAATAAAATAAAAGCACCAAACTAGGGATTTGTCTCAAAGGCCACACTGGATATGTCTACAAGCAGCTCAACAATAAACATTTCATAACACAAGAAACCTTTTTTTAGTGTCATATAGAATCTGAAGGACTTTAACAATCATTTCATTGCTTTCTTCCAAATCCCTATCAATGGAATTGATCAGAGAATGAATAGATGTGAAAACTATAGGATTCATATTCCTATTTTGTTCTGGACACAACTTTCAAACGTGCAGTATTCTTGTAATACCCGGATTCCTATTTGAAATTATTTTGGTATTATTCATTATTTTGGGTAAATTGGATACTTTGCAATTAATTTTATACTAGAAAATTTTGAAGGAAATTGGATTGGCCAGCTTGCGCTCGAGCGCCGGTTGGATAAAGAAAAAATAAATAAATAAAAAGGGAGGAGCAGCATGCTGTTCAGCCACACGGGAAAAGAGGAAAAGAAGAGGGTGAGAGACGGAGAAGCAGAGAAGAAGAGACGAGAACAAGGAGAAAGAGAGAGAGCGCAGGAAGAAGAAGAGGGAGAGAGAAAGGGAGAAGCAGAGTAGAAGAGAGAGAGAGAGCGGGGGAGGAGGAGAAGAAGAAGAGAAGAGAAGAGGTGAGGGAGGAAGGCAGAAGTAGAGAGGAAGCGCAGAGGAGAGAAGTGCGGGGGACGGGGAGAGAAGTGCAGGGGAAGGGGAGGTAGGAATATCCTTTTTGTCAGATCTACTTGGTATAAGGTCGAAACAAGTATCTAGAAGTCTTATCTTTACTTTGTTTCAACATTTGGTATATTTTGATTACTGTTTGGAGATTTTACTTACATACATGTTATTTTTATACATCTTATCTGTTTATTATGTACATGCATGTATGATTTACTGGTCAATTCGGGATTTTGTCAGGGTTTTGTGATTTTTTGAGGGTTTACTATTTTATGAAAGCCCAAAAAATATCTAATACTTCCCGGGGATTGTGGTCACTATTATTTGTTATTAACCGCCTTCTCTATAGCGAGGTCGTATCTATGACTATCTGTAAGCCATTGCACAGGCCTGTGCTCGAGTCCATTCCCCACCAATTCCACTTTTCCATAATACCAGCCAAAGGAATTCACTTGAGAAGGATTTTATAATGCACTATGCACACGATTATGAGGAAGGCATTTGTCTAATGTGGTAAGGAATTTCACTAAACACCACCAAACTGACTGCAGGAAACAATACAAGGTCAAATCGAAGGAGCTCAAGGCCTCGGTGATACATATAAATCCAAACGATATCTGAGCATATGAACGAGCTATGCCATGAGAAATATGCACAGAATGCACAACCAAAAGAATGTCAAGAATAAGTTTAGGAACTGCATAGTCCGTGATCCATTCAACTACACAAGGAATGTTCCATTCTAAGATGGATGTTAGAGGCCATCAGATTAGGATGAAGGCAGATATGCAGGACACTCTTTAAAGACCAACAGCTGAAAATTTTTAGCTCAAGCTCAAGCTCAAGCCCTTTGAAAAGTTATACACAACATCAACTCCACCGGACAAGTTATTTTGTTCTAAGATGGACCTGAGGATAATAGACCATCAAATTAGGATAAAGGCAGACCTAGACAAAACTGCCACTAGAACACAATATAACACTCTTGAGTTCAAGCTCATGCCTTCGCTCTCAGTTAACTTTCAAGGCCTAACATCTTTTCTCATTTCTTAGAAAATCCGGGCTACATGCCTCTGACTGTAATCACATTAGAACCCCTCGCCTTGAAGTTCATCTCTCACACTCAACTAAGATTTTCTCATCCTCACAGATCATCAGTTGCATGCCATAAAAAAAAAAAAGGCATGCCTAGAAATGAATCAGGAGGCTCGTAAGCCTCACAATACACCATAAAAAGAATCTGAAATGGCCTTTGAAAATGAAAAAGAGCCACAATAGAGTACCGCTTATGGCACTAGCTCATTGCACCGAACCCTGACTGATGTTCCTACTGAGGCCATAAGCTATATTCATGCAGGATGGAAGGCTTGCCGCCTCGTTAGTGAGAGGGTCAATAATATGGGTAAATATAGATGAGAATGAATTCTTGGCAGTTCTCACAGCCGCCACAGTGGAGGCACTATTTGGAAGGAATTATTGATACGGGCTATGTTACTCGACAACAAAATTAGTATGTGTCAAACAGCACAGATAACGCCGATGGATTAAAGAAGATACAATACTCATCAATAATGTCACTAACCAACATCCTAGATGTTCACATGAATCACACAGAACTGCGTTCTCAATTGCCCGCAGAAGTGCGAAGCTGATGCTCCATCTCCCCTCCTTGCTTGTAGAGCTGCCTTTCAAAATTTTAACGGTACCAAACAGTAGATTAGCTAAACAATCCCGTAACTGAATCACCACCCATCACTAGGATACCCTCAACATTCAGCTAATAACCCACAACACTCTGAACCTAAAATTTCTAATCCAATAATCCAAGCAGACCGAAACAAAGAAATTATAATCCAACAACCAAAAACAAAGGACGAAAATGAGCGTAGATTCAGTAGTTTTAAACACACGCCCTAGCTACGTCTATAAGAAAAGCGTCGATACATAGGAGCAACAAAAAGCGAATAGAAACGATAGGGTCAAGGCATACCTAGGTTTGCAACAATCAAAACCCTTCAGGTTGATGCCTGACCTAAATCAACAAATAGAGGAATAGACAAAGACAAAATAATGATCTTGAAAAGTGAATAAAGGTTGAGGCAGTCTCGTAGGAGAGCGAAGTGGACGGAAAGCAATGGATCTGAGATTAGAGAGAGCGCTGAGAGATGACTTCGAACCTAAGCAACGAAAGGAGCTTGCCGATGCGCAGAGATAAAAGGACTTCGCCGTTTCCACAGCGTTCTTCTTGGCTTCCAACAGTGGTATGTCCTTCCAGAAACATCTATTCTGACGCGTCTCCTATATCCACGACGCATATGTATGAGCAAATATTAGCAAAATTATTCATTAACTTTAAAAGAATAAATTTATTTTTACCTTCTTTCGGACGAATTTATATACACACTTAATAGATGTTAGATTTTTATACAGTAATTTTTTTAATAAATTAATCATTTTACAATAATGTTATACTATATATATAATCATATACTATTCTAGATGTTCTCCAATTTAAAATAGAATTTCCGTGGAAGAGGATTAAGTTTAAATTTTGATTCTATGAACCACATTTTTTTCATTTTTCTAACAGTTCAAGCCAGACCCGACCCGGCCCGATCCTCTTAGCGAAAATATCAAATCACATAACTATAAAATAACCATTATAAATTTAAAAATTCTCAAATCATGAAAATGTCTAATGTATCGTACAAATTATCAAGAAAATAAAAATTATTAAGTGTCAACGGTCACAATCTAAGAGAAAATTGACAAGTTTTTATAATAATATATCTTGTTTGCCATCAAAAGATTAATAGCTACCATGTTTTAAAAATCTCACTATTTAAAAGTCCTGCAGCCAATAAAGGACTCTCAATAAGTGTTGCGCATTTAATTTAAATATAAATCTAATAAAATATAAATATTATCCAAATATTTAATATGTCACGTCCCGAAGTTTAGCATGTCTAATTATTTATTATTTATAAAATTAAATATCAAAATTTGAGTGTAACAAACCAAAATATAGAATCCGACAAGTCAATCCTACACGGAATATCATTGGACAATTATTCGAATAATATAAACATGATCTGCTCTAAATATCGTAAGGGAAATATTCAAATATGACAACAATTCATCCACATTACATATATATATATATATTTGTTGGGCCCCAATATAAGGGCCCATAAAGCGGGACCTAAACGAATGGCCCAAAAATAGAAGGCCCAGGATTGCGAAGGCTGCACGGCTCAAGAGGCCCAAAGACACGGGCTGATATCCCAAAAGTCAAGGCCACAACCAAAGTCCGAGAGGCCCAGTTGACTAATATGGGCTCGAGGACATTACAAATAGCAGACGACATCCAAGTACGAGGACAAGAAGAAGACGCTCGAGAACTTCGAATGTCCCGTCAGGCCGCGAGCTAGTCCAAGAGCGAGTCTGCAAACTCACAAGATAGCAGTGCGTGACACGAAAGGACGAGGACTATCTCTCGCACGGCCGAGAATGCCAACTAAGCAAACCTCGCTGATTTCCAAGAAGCACGTGCCATTATGAAAAGCCCAAACGACTCCTGACACACAGTATCAGCGTAGCTGGCGTCCCTGACACGCCATATCTGTAGACAGGTGTCACGCCCAAGATACTGGCGACAAGTGTTCCTAACGTACCTGCCATTACCGCAGGGCAGGTGGCCGACCACTCGGCCACCCGATGGCCGCCACGTGTCCCCATCTCAACGACTCCATTTCTCCTATAAATAACTTACGAGGCTTCATTCGCAAGGGGGAGGGACTCCTCTTTTCTAAGGAAGATTATTCCAGACAAAGGAAAACGAGAGAGAACTTTCAAAAGAAGGGGGAGCCGGGAAAAAGAGTGAAAAATACTCAACTTATTTGTACTTTGTAAAAGACTTCGAATCATAGTGAAGCATTTCTAAAGTCCTCGAGCCTCGTGGTTTTTCCTCCCCATTTAAGAGGATGTTTTCCACGTAAAAATCCGGTTTAAATCTCTCTCTCTCAACATCCCTAAATCTCAACATTCGTGTTGCTCGGACACCACGGATCCGAAACGCAACAATTTTAATAATTAGTTAATATAATATTTGAAATAATATTATATTGCCATTATCTGTTATATAGTAATTATTTTTTGGTTGAAATAATATAATACCAAAACCGAAAGGTATCCCCCAAAGTTGAGGCGTGTTCAAATTTACCTAGGGCGGGGCTATCTATCATGCCACCTACTCTAAGGATTTTTTGTTATCAAAAAAATAAAATAAAATGTAAAAGCTAATTGTTAAGCCACTTTCCTACCAAAATAAAGTGATGTAGCAATAAATAATGTTAGAGATGCCCTTAGGCTCCCTTGGTGGCACCATATTGAATCAATTCGTCTGTACTAATGGCACATACAATAACAGATGCACGACCGCCACTTTACCCGATAATTTCTCAATAGTACCTACAAGGTATCCTCCATATTAAAATTGCCCCGCATGTTATATAGCATGTTTTATAGCTAATTACAGTGATTAAAAGTTATAATTTTACACGGTATTATAGTATTTTATCGTATAATTATTTTTTTAAAATTAGTTCACATTTGGTGAATAAGGTAAGGCATCTTTTCATTCTGTAAATGTTAGAACTATCCATCATATTTGAATGATTAACGGAGGAAGTTTTTTTCAAAATAGATATAAAGTAACAGTTTTTATATTTTAAAGTGTAAATATTTTGTCCACCAATATATATTTTTTTTAAATTTATTTATTCTTATATTGAAAATCACCTAACATCTCTTTTGTACAATTCTGAAATTCTCATTAAAATGGGGAGAGATGGTCCTCATTCTATGCAGCAACCATATCCCAATGTTAACAAGACAATCAAATTGAATAAAAGCCACATCTTTAAATACATCCAGCCTTTTATGAATTCAAATGTATTTATTCGATCGGCTGATATCTGATTGAT